>SZWC01002716.1:182087-221786 GCA_023375785.1 Penium margaritaceum
TAGTTGCGCCCTAGTTGCGCCCTAGTTGCGCCCTAGTTGCGCCCTAGTTGCGTCCTAGTTGCGCCCTAGTTGCGCCCTAGTTGCGCCCTAGTTGTGCCCCAGTTGCGCCCTAGATAAGCCATAGTTGCGCCCTAGTTGCGCCCTAGTTGCGCCCTAGTTGCGCCCTAGTTATGCCCTAGTTGCACCCTACTTGCGCCCTTATTGCACCCTACTTGCGCCATACTAGCACCCTACTTGCACCCTAGTTGTGCATTAGCTAGACACTAACTACGCCCTAGTTGTGACCTAGTTACGCCCTACTTGCGTCCTACTTGTGCCCTACTTGCGCACTAGTTGCGCCTTAGTTGCGCCTTAGTTGCGCCGAACTTGCGCACTAGTTGCACCCTAGTTGCGCCCTAGTTGCGCCCTGGTTTTGCCCTAGTTGCGCTCTATTTGCCCCCTGGTTGCACCCTACTTGCGCCCTAGTTGTGCCCTGGTTGCGCTCTAGTTGCACCCTACTTGCGCCCAAGTTGAGCCTAAGTTGCGCACTAGTTGCGCCTAACTTGTAAACTAATTGCACCCTAGTTGCGCCCTGGTTACGCCCTAATTGCGCCATAGTTGCGCCCTAGTTGCACCATAGTTGCGCCCTCGTTGCGCCCTTGTTGTGCCCTTGTTGCGCACTCATTGCGACCTAGTTGCGCCCTACTTGCACCATAGTTGCGCCCTAGTTGTGCCATAGTTGTGCCCTAGTTGCGCCCTAGTTGCACCCTAGTTGCGCCATAGTTGCGCCCTCGTTGTGTACTAGTTGCGCCCTAGTTGCGCCCTAGTTGCACCATAGTTGCGCCCTCGTTGCAACCTTGTTGTGCCATCGTTGCACACTCATTGCGCCCTAGTTGCGCCCTAGTTGCGCCATAGTTGCGCCCTAGTTGCGTCCTAGTTGCGCCCTAGTTGCGCCCTAGTTGCGCCCTAGTTGTGTCCTAGTTGCACCCTAGTTGCGTCCTAGTTGCGGCCTACTTGGGCCCTAGTGGTGCCCTAGTTGCACCTTAGTTGTGCCCTAGTGGTGCCCTAGTTGTACCTTAGTTGTGCCCTACTTGCGCCCTAGTTGCGCCCTACTTGTGCCCTAGTTGTGTCCTAGTTGCGCCCTAGTTGCGCCCTAGTTGTGTCCTTCTTGCGCCCTCATTGCACCGTACTTACGCCCTTTTGGTGCCCTACTTGTGTCCTAGTTGCGCCTCACTTGGGCACTAGCTACGCCCTAGTTGTACCCTACTTGCGCCCTACTTACGTCTTACTTGCACCCTACTTGTGCCCTAGTTGCACCCTAGTTGCGCCCGACTTGCACCCTAGTTGCGCCCTAGTTGTGCCCTAGTTGCGCCCTAGTTCCGCGTAGTTGCACCCTAGTTGCGCACTAGTTACACCCTACTTGCGCCCTACGTGCACCCTACTTGCGCCCTAGTTGCGCCTCATTTGGGCACTAGCTACGCCCTAGTTGTACCCTAGTTGTACCCTAGTTGTGCCCTAGTTGTGTCCTACTTGTGCCCTACTTGCGCCCTAGTTGCACCCTAGTTGACCCGAAACTTGGCATTCATGTCACGTTTCATGTTCTTGATTCAAATCCACCCGCAGATTTCGTTTCCATTCACTCCTCATGTAGCTTACAACATCACAGTCTTTAATCTGTTGATCGCACTTTTCCCAGGTCCATAGCCTATCTTGCTTCGGTGCCAGTTCCCAACCCCGAAAAAAAGGATAGGTCACAACAGGCTCCCTGCCGCCACACGTGACAGATAAAACATTGCCGCTCGTGTTCAATACCTTTTGTCCACCGTTTTTCATCCACCGTCACCGCGTCTACTGTCCACCGACGTCGTGTCCATTGCCTAGCGTCTAGCACGTCTTCTGTCTAGCGTCTAGCGCGTCTACTGGAAGTCACGGAGCGTCAACCCTGCGCTAGACGCAACTAGGGCGCAAGTAGGGTACAACTAGGGCGTAGCTAGTGCCCAACTGAGGCGCAACTAGGGCGCAAGTAGGGCGCCAAAAGGGCGTAAGTACGGTGCAATGAGGGCGCAAGAAGGACGCAACTAGGGCGCAACTAGGGCGCAACTAGGACGCAACTATGACACAAGTAGGGCGCAACTAGGGTGCAAGTAGGGCACAAGTAGGGCGCAAGTAGGGCGCAACTAGGGCACAACTAAGGTGCAACTAGGACACCACTAGGGCCCAAGTAGGCCGCAACTAGGACGCAACTAGGGCGCAACTAGGACACAACTAGGGCGCAACTAGGGCGCAACTAGGGCGCAACTAGTACACAATGAGGGCACAACTAGGGCGCAACTAGGGCGCAACTAGGGCGCAACTAGGGCGCAACTATGGCACAACTAGGGCGCAACTATGGTGCAAGTAGGGTGCAACTAGGGAGCAATGAGTGCGCAACTAGGGCACAACAAGGGCGCAACGAGGGCGCAACTATGGTGCAACTAGGGCGCAACTAGGGCGCAACTAGGGCGCAACTATGGCACAACTAGGGCGCAACTATGGTGCAAGTAGGGTGCAACTAGGGAGCAATGAGTGCGCAACTAGGGCACAACAAGGGCGCAACGAGGGCGCAACTATGGTGCAACTAGGGCGCAACTAGGGCGCAATTATTGCGCAACCAGGGCGCAACTAGGGTACAATTAGTTTGCAAGTTGGGCGCAACTAGTGCGCAACATAGGCTCAACTTGGGCGGAAGTATGGTGCAACTAGAGCGCAACCAGGGCAAAACTAGGGCACAAGTAGGGTGTAACCAGGGGGCAAATAGAGCGCAACTAGGGCACAACCAGGGCGCAACTAGGGCGCAACTAGCGTGCAACTAGTGCGCAAGTTCGACGTAACTAAGGCGCAACTAAGGCGCAACTAGCGCGCAAGTAGGGCGCAAGTAGGACGCAAGTAAGGCGTAACTAGGGCACAACTAGGGTGTAGTTAGTGTCCAGCTAAGGCACAACTAGGGTGCAAGTAGGGTGCCAGTATGGCGCAAGTAGGGTGCAATAAGGGCGCAAGTAGGGTGCAACTAGGGCATAACTAGGGTGCAACTAGGGTGCAAATAGGGCGCAAATATGGCTTATCTAGGGCGCAACTGGGGCACAACTAGGGCGCAACTTGGGCGCAACTAGGGCGCAAGTAGGGCGTAACTAAGGCGCAACTAGGGCGCAACTATGGTACAACTAGGGTGCAACTAGGGCGCAAGTAGGACGCGAGTAGGGCACAAGTAGGGCGCAAATACGGTGCAAGTGGGGCACACTAGGGCACAAGTAGGGTGCAAATAGGGCGCAACGAGAGTACAACAAGGGTACAACAAGGGCGCAACAAGGGCACAACTAGAGCCAACTAGGGCGCAACTAGGGTACAGCTAGGGCGTAGCTAGTACCCAACTGAGGCGTATCTACGGCGCAAGTACGGTGCAAGTAGGGCACAAGTAGGGTGCAACTTGTGCGCAACTAGGACGCGCACTCGGGACACAACTAGTGCGCAACTAGGGCGCAACTAGGGTGCAACTATGGCGCAACTAGGGTGCAACTAGGGCGCAAGAATGGCGCAAGTAAGACGCAACTAGGACGCAACTAGGGCACAACTAGGGCGTAGCTAGTGCCCAACTGAGGCGCAACTAGGTCGCAAGTAGGGCGCCAATAGGGTGGAAGTTTGGTGCAATAAGGACGCAAGAAGGGCGCAACTAGGATGCAACTAGGGCGCAAATAGGATGCAACTAGTTTGCAAGTTGGATGCAAGTAGGGTGCAACTTAGGTACAACTTGGGCGCAAGTAGGATGCAACTAGAGCGCAACTAGGGCGCAAATTGGGCGCAAGTAGGGTGCAACCAGGGCACAACTAGAGCGCAACTAGGGCGCAAATAGGGCTCAACTAGGGCGCAACTAAGGCGCAACTAGTGCCCAAGTTCGGCGCAATTATGGCACAACTAAGGCGCAACTAGCGCGCAAGTAGGGCACAATGAGGACACAACTAGGGCGCAACTAGGTTACAACTAGGGCGTAGCTAATGCCCAACTAAGGCACAACTAGGGTGCAAGTAGGGTTCCAGTAGGGAGCGGTAGGATGCAATATGGGCACAAGAAGGGTGCAACAAAGGTACAACTAGGGTGCAACTAGGGCGCAACTAGGGCGCATCTAGGGTGCAACTAGGGCACAACAAGGGCGCAAGTAGGACGTAACTAGGGCGCAACTAGGGCGCAACAAGGGCGCAACTAGGGCGCAACTAGGGCACAACTAGGGTGCAACTAGGGTGCAACTGGGACGCAACTAGGGCGCAACTAGGGCGCATCTAGGGTGCAACTAGGGCGCAACGAGGGCGCAACTAGGGCGCAACTAGGACGCAACTAGCGCGCAACTAGGGCATAACTAGGGTGCAACTAGGGTGCAATTAGGGTGCAAGTAGGGCGCAACTAGGGCGCAAGTAGGGCGCAAGTAGGGCGCAAGTAGGGCGCAAGTAGGGCGCAAGTAGGGCGCAAGTAGGGCGCAAGTAGGGCGCAAGTAGGGCGCAAGTAGGGCGCAAGTAGGGCGCAAGTAGGGCGCAAGTAGGGCGCAAGTAGGGCGCAAGTAGGGCGCAAGTAGGGCGCAAGTAGGGCGCAAGTAGGGCGCAAGTAGGGCGCAAGTAGGGCGCAAGTAGGGCGCAAGTAGGGCGCAAGTAGGGCGCAAGTAGGGCGCAAGTAGGGCGCAAGTAGGGCGCAACTAGGGCGCAACTAGGATGTAACTAGGGCGCAACTAGGGCGCAACAAGGGCGCAACTAGGGCGCAACTAGGGCACAACTAGGGTGCAACTAGGGTGCAACTGGGACGCAACTAGGGCGCAACTAGGGCGCAACTAGGGTGCAATTAGGGTGCAAGTAGGGCGCAAATAGGGCACAAGTAGGGCGCAATTACGGACAAGTGGGGTACAACTAGGGCGCAACTAGTGCGTAACTAGGGTGAAACAAGGGTGCAACGAGGGCGCAACAAGGATGCAACAAGGGCGCAACTATGGCGCAACTAGGGCGCAACTATGGTGCAACTAGGGCGCAACTAGGATGTAACTAGGGCGCAACTAGGGCGCAACTAGGGCGCAACTAGGGCGCAACTAGGGTGCAACTAGGGCGCAACTAGGGTGCAATTAGGGTGCATGTAGGGCGCAAATAGGGCAAAAGTAGGGCGCAATTACAGACAAGTGGGGTACAACTAGGGCGCAACTAGTACGTAACTAGGGTGCAACAAGGGCGCAACGAGGGCGCAACAAGGGTGCAACAAGGGCGCAACTATGGCGCAACTAGGGCGCAACTATGGTGCAACTAGGGCGCAACTAGGATGTAACTAGGGCGTAACTAGGGCGCAACTAGGGCGCAACTAGGGCGCAACTAGGGCGTAACTTATGCGCAACTAGGCCGCAACAACTTCGCAACTAGCACGCAAGTATGGCACAAGTAGGATGCATCTAGGGCGCAACTAGTGTACAACTAGGGCGTAGCTAGTGCCCAACTGAGGCGCAACTAGGGTGCAAGTAGGGCGCCAATAGAGCGTAAGTAGGGTGCAATAAGGGTGCAAGAAGGGTGCAACTAGGGAGCAACCAGGATGCATCTAGGGCGTACATAGGGCGCAACTAGGGCGCGATGAGGGTGCAAGTAGGGTGCAGGTAGGATGCAACTAGGGCACAACTAAGGCGCAACTAGGGCGCAACTAGGGCGCAACTAGGGCGCAAGTAGGATGCAACTAGGGCGCAACTAGGGCGCAACTAGGACGCAACTAGGGCGCAACTAGTGTGCAAGTTGGGCGTAACTAGGACGCAGCTAAGGCGCAACTAGGGCTAAGGTAGGACGCAACTAGGGTGCAATTAGGGGACAACTAGAGCGTAGCTAGTGCCCAACTCAGGCACAACTAGGGCGCAAGTAGGCGCCAGAAAGGCGCAAGTAGGGCGCAACTAGGGCGCAACTAGGGCGCAACTAGGACGCAACTAGCGCGCAACTAGTGCATAACTAGGGTGAAACCAGGGTGCAAGTAGGGTGCAACTAGGGTGCAAGTAGGGCGCCCGGGCACAACAAGGGCGCAACTAGGGGGACTAAGGGCGCAACTAGGGCGCAACTATGACTCAACTAGGGCACAACTAGGGTGCAACTAGGGCGCAACTAGGGCGCAACTAGGGTGCAACTAGTGCGCAACTAGGGCGCAACTAGGGCGCAACTAGGGCGCGACTAGGGCGCGACTTGGGCGCAACTAGGGCGCAACTAGGGCACAACTAGGGCGCCACTAGGGCGCAACTAGGGCGCAATTAGGGAACAACTGGGGGCAACTAGGGAGCAACTGGGGCGCAACTAGGGCGCAACTAGGGCACAAATAGGACGCAACTATGGCGCAGCTAGGGCGCGACTAAGGCCGACTTGGGCGCAACTAGGGTGCAACTAGGGCGCAACTATGGTGCAACTAGGGCGCAACTAGGGCGCAACTATGGCACAACTAGGGCGCAACTAGGACGCAACTAGGGCGCAACTAGGGCACAACTAAGGCGCAAATAGGGCACAAATAGGGCACAAGTAGGATGCAACTAGGGCACAATTATGGTACAACTAGGGCGTGGCTAGTCCCCAACTGAGGCACAACTAGGGCGCAAGTAGGGTACAAGTAAAGCGCAAGTAGGTTGCAACTTGTGCGCAACCAGGGTGCAACTAGGGCGCAACTAGGGCGTAACTAGGGCGCAACTAGGGCGCAACTAGGGTGCAAGTAAGGCGCAAGTAGGGTACGACTAGGGTGCAAGTAGGGCGCAAGTAAGATGCACCTAGGGTGTAACTAGGGCACTGTTAGGTCATAACTAGTGCCCACTGAGGCGCAACTAGGGCGCAAGTAGGGCGCCAATAGGGTGTAAGTAGGGTGCAATAAGGGCGCAAGAAGGGCGTAACTATGACGCAACTAGGGCGTAACTAAAATGCAACTAGGGTGCAAGTAGGGCGCAATTAGGGTGCAAGTATTGTGCAAGTAGGGTGCAACTAGGGCACAACTAAGGCACAACAAGCGCGTAACTTAACTAGGGCGAACTAGGGTGCAATTAGGGTGCAACTAGGGCGTAACTAGGGCGTAACTAGGGCGCAACTAGTGTGCAATTAGGGTACAAGTAGGGCGCAAATAGGGCACAAGTAGGGCGCAACTACGGCGCAAGTAGGGAACAACTAGGGCGCAACTAGTGCGCAACTAGGGTGCAACAAGGGCGCAACGAGGGCGCAACAAGGGTGCAACAAGGGTGCAACTAGGGCGCAACTAGGGCGCAACTAGGGTGCAACTAGGGTGCAACTAGGATGTAACAAGGGCACAACTAGGGTGCAACTAGGGCGTAACTAGGGCGTAACTTAGGCGCAACTAGGGCGCAACAAAGGTGCAACTAGGGCGCAAGTAGGGCACAAGTAGGACCCATCTAGGGCGCAACTAGGGTACAACTAGGGCGTAGCTAGTGCCCAACTGAGGCGCAACTAGGGTGCAAGTAGGGCGCCAATAGAGTGTAAGTAGTGTGCAATAAGGGCGCAAGAAGGGTGCAATAGGGCGCAACTATGATGCATCTAGGGCGCAAATAGGGCGCAACTAGGGCGCGACGAGGGTGCAAGTAGGGCGCAGGTAGGGGGCAACTAGGGCACAACTAAGGCGCAACTAGGGCGCAACTAGGGCACAACTAGGGCGTGACTAGGACACAACTACGGCGCAACTAGGGCGCAACTAGGACGCAACTAGGGCACAACTAGGACGTAACTATGGCGCAACTAGGGCACAACTAGGGCGCAACTAGGGTGCAACGAAGGCAAAAGAGGGTGCAACTAGGAGGCAACAAGGGCGCAACTAGGGCACAACTAGGGCGCAACTAGGACGCAACTAGGGTGCAACTAGTGTGCAAGTTGGGCGTAACTAGGACGCAGCTAAGGCGCAACTAGGGCGCAGGTAGGACGCAACTAAGGCGCAACTAGGGGACAACTAGGGCGTATTAGTGCCCAACTGAGGCGCAAATAGGGTGCAAGTAGGCGCCAGAAAGGCGCAAGTAGGACGCAACTAGGGTGCAACTAGGGCGCAACTAGGATGCAACTAGCGCACAACTAGTGCATAACTAGGGTCTAACTAGGGTGCAAGTAGGGCGCAACTAGGGGTCAAGTAGGGCGCCCGGGCACAACAAGGGCGTAACTAAGGTGACTTAGGGCGCAACTATGGCGCAACTAGGACTGAACTAGGGCACAACTAGGGCACAACTAGGGCGCAAATAGGGCGCAACTAGGGTGTAACTAGTGCGAAACTAGGGCGCAACTAGGGCGCAACTAGGGCGCGACTAGGGTGCGACTTGGGCGCAACTAGGGCGCAACTAGGGTGCAACTAGGGCGCAACTAGGGCGCAACTAGGGCGCAATTATGGCACAACTGGGGGCAACTAGGGCGCAACTAGGGTGCAACTAGGGCCCAACTAGGGCGCAATTATGGCACAACTGGGGGCAACTAGGGCGCAACTAGGGCGCAAGTAGGGCGCAACTAGGGCGCAACTAGGGCACAAGTAGGGTGCAACTAGGGCACAACTAGGGTGCAACTAGGGCACAACTAGGGTGCAACTAGGGCACAACTAGGGTGCAACTAGGGCACAACTAGGGTGCAACTAGGGCACAACTAGGGTGCAACTAGGGCACAACTAGGGTGCAACTAGGGCACAACTAGGGTGCAACTAGGGCACAACTAGGGTGCAACTAGGGCGCAACTAGGGCCCAACTAGGGCGCAATTATGGCACAACTGGGGGCAACTAGGGCGCAACTAGGGTGCAACTAGGGCGCACCTAGGGCACAAATAGGACGCAACTAGGGCGCAACTAGGGCGCGACTAGGGCCGACTTGGGCGCAACTAGGGTGCAACTAGGGCGCAACTAGGGTGCAACTAGGACGCAACTAGGGTGCAACTATGGCCCAACTAGGGCGCAACTAGGGCGCAAATAGGGCACAACTAAGGTGCCACTAGGGCACAAATAGGGCACAAGTAGGATGCAACTAGGGCACAATTAGGGTACAACTAGGGCGTGGCTAGTCCCCAACTGAGGTGCAACTAGGGCGGAAGTATGGTGCAAGTAGGGCGCAAGTATGTTGCAACTTGTGTGCAACCAGGGTGCAAGTAGGGCGCAACTAGGGCGCAACTAGGGCACAACTAGGGCGCAACTAGGGCGCAAGTAGGGTGCAACTATGGTACAACTAGGGTGCAAGTAGGGCGCAAGTAAGACGCAACTAGGGCGCAACTAGGGCACAATTAGGGCGAAACTAGTGCTCAACTGAGGCGCAACTGGGGCGCAAGTAGGACGCCAATAGGGTGTAAGTAGGGTGCAATAAGGGCACAAGAAGGGCGCAACTAGGATGCAACTAGGGCGTAACTAAGACGCAACTAGGGTGCAAGTACGGCGCAACTAGGGTGCAAGTAGTGTGCAAGTAGGGCGCAGCTAGGGCACAACTAAGGCACAACAAGGGCGCAACTAGGGTGCAACTAGGCACAACTAGGACGGAACTAAGGCGCATCTAGGGCGTAACTAGGGAATAACTAGGGTACAACTAGGGCGCAACTAGGGCGCAAATAGGGCGCAACTAGTGCGCCACTAGAGCGCAACTAGGGCGCAAATAGGGCGCAACTATGGTGCAAATATGACGCAACAGGGGGCAACTAGGACGCAACTAGGGTGCAACTAGGGCGCAACTAGGGTGCAACTAGGGTGCAACGAGGGCGCAACCAGGGCGCAACTAGGGCGCAACAAGGGCGCAACTAGGGCACAACAAGGGTGCAACTAGGGCACAACTAGGATGAAACTAGGGTGCACATAGGGCGCAAGTAGGACGTAACTAGGGCGCTACTAGGGCGCAACAAGGGCGCAACTAGGGCGCAACTAGGGCACAACTAGGGTGCAATGAGGGTGCAACTAGGGCGCAACTAGGAGGCAACTAGGGCGTAACTAGGGTGCAATTAGGATGCAAATAGGGTACACGTAGGGCACAAGTAGGGCGCAACTACAGCGCAAGTGAGGCACAACTATTGCGCAACTAGGCCGCAACTATGGTGCAACGAGGACCCAACGAGGGCGCAACAAGGGTGCAACAAGGGCGCAACTAGGGTGCAACTAGGGCGCAACTAGGGTGCAACTAGGGCGCAAATGGGTCGCATCTAGGGCACAACTAGGGCGCTACTAGGGCGCAGCTAGGGTGCAACTTAGGCGCAACTAGGGCGCAATAAAGGCGCAACTATGGCGCAAGTAGGGCACAAGTAGGACGCAACTAGGGCGCAACTAGGGTACAACTAGAGCGTAGCTAATGCCCAAATTGGGCGCAACTAGGGCACAACAAGGGCACCAATAGAGCGTAGTTATGGTGCAATAAGGGTGGAAGAAGGGCGCAACTAGGGCGCAACTAGGATACATCTAGGGCGCAAGTAGGGCGTAACAAGGGCGCGATGAGGGCACAAGTAGGGCGCATGTATGGCGCAACTAGGGCACAACTAAAACGCCATTAGGGCGCAGCTAGGGCGCAACTAGGGTGCAACTAGGACGCAACTAAGGCGGAACTAGGGCGCAACTAGGGCGCAACTATGGCGTAACTGGGACCTAATTATGGCGCAACTAGGGCGCAACTAGGGCGAGCCCCGTCCCGTGGAGAGCTAGCAGGCGATGACGTGACGTCAGACGACGCGCCGCAGAGGCTGCTGAGGAACGGGCCGAGGCGTTCCGGGCCTACCAATGGTATCAACAAGAACTCTTCCGCCTGCGGGACGAAGATCTGGCGCGCACCCATCCCCGTGCAGTTTGACGTGTGAACGCCCTGTTGGAGCTGCACCGCGCCACGCCATGGGCAAGCGAGCAAGGCGGTGTGAGCCACACTGTGTTGTTGCATGGACCGGCTCCGACTGATGATCCGACGACTCATGATGCCTACAGTTTGCCTATGTTGCTGGGTGATATGCATGGGAGGGATTGCATGTGTAGTGTTGGAGTGTTGATCTTGTGTGTGTTTTTCGATCAGACGCAAGCATTGTTGGTTGTCCAAATTGCTCTGTTCGTGTTATCTTGAGGGACGTCGCTACATTCGGCGGATGATCAGCCGTTACTGATGGAATGCTGAGGGAAAATCATGGCTCGAATAGCCACAATAGGTACTAAATATTATTTCAAGTCTGCTATCAGGAAGAATTGTGTTACTTGAAACTGTTCCATACGGTGGATAATTGCTCGTCAGTGATCAAAGGTCCACTACTAGCATAAACCAGGCTGTTGAATGTTTACTGAGGATAAGGGACATATGAGATATACTTCCTAGAGTAGTACGGTGAATGATCCGACGAGTGAATGAGAGGGAGAACACACAGGGAAGAATCAGGGGAAAAGGATCGACGTGGGACGGGAAATGAATGCAGTTGCGGGATAGCACAGTACAAACCGTGAGTAAGAGTTGATCCCCGCATGCTGTCAGACCCGATTCCGGCCGAAGGCAAAAATGGGTATAGCATAGGGTACAAGTAGGGCGCAACTAGGGTGCAACTAGGGCGCAACAAGGCCGCAACGAGGGCACAACTAGGGCGCAAGATGGGCGCAACTACGGCGCAAATAGGGCACAACTAGGACGCAACTAGGGTGCAACTGGTGTGCAAATTAGGGACAACTAGGACGCAACTATGGCGCAACTAGGGCACATGTAGGACGCAACTAGGGTGCAACTAGGGGACAACTAGGGCGCAAGTAGGCACCAGAAAGGCGCAAGTAGGGCGCAACTAGGGCGCAACTAGGGCGCAACTAGGGCGCAACTAGCGCGCAATTAGTGCGTAACTAGGGTGCAACTAGGATGCAAGTAGGGCGCAACTAGGGCGCAACTAGGGCACCCGGGCGCAACAAGGGCGTAACTAGGGGGCAACTAGGGCGCAACTAGGGCGTAAGTAGGAAGCAACTAGGGAACAACTAGAGAGCAACCAGGGCGCAACTAGGGCGCAACTAGGGTGCAACTAGTGTGCAACTATGGCGCAACTAGGGCGCGACTAGGGCCCAACTAGGGTGCAACTAGGGCGCAACCAAGGCACAACTAGGGCGCAAATAGGGCACAAGTAGGGCGGAACTTGGGCGCAAGTATGGTACAACTAGGGCGTAGCTAATGCCCAGCGGAGGCACAACTAGGGCGCAACTAGGGCGGAACTAAGATGCAACTAGGGTGCAACTAGGGCGCAACAATGGCGCAAGTAGGGCGCAAGTATGGTGTAACTACGGCACAACTAAGGCGCAACAAGGGTGCGACTAGGGCGCAACAAGGGTCAGAACATTTGTGACTCGTGTTATGAGTTGTCAAAGTTTACCACACTTGGTGACATTATTTGGTCATGGTCAGTGACATATTCCTACTTTAGTTGGTCATTGTGCATGGTCTCCACACCGTGCCACAGCGTATTGAAGCCCCTTGTGCTCGCTATTTGATATTTGGTGTTCCCAAACCATTTTTTCCCCCACTGACCATTTGTGACTCGTATTATGAGTTGTCAACGTTGACCACACACAGCGGATTTCTTTTGTCAAAGGCAGTACATATGCCTACTTTGGTCGGTCATTCTGCATGGTAGCCACACCGTGCTACAACTGACTGAAGGTCGTTGTACTTGGTAGTTGAGAACCGATATTCCCATAGCATTGTTTCCTCTCCTGACCGTTTGTGAGTCGTGTTATGGTTGGTCAATGTTGACCACCCATATTGGAATTCTCTGGTCATGACCAGTGACATGCCTAGTTTGGTTTTTTGGTGTGCATATTAGCCACACCGTGCCACTACGTATTGAAGTTCTTTGTCCTTTCTAGTCAATACATAGGCTTCCCAAACCATTGTCTCTCCCTCTGATCATTTGTGACTCGTGTTATGAGTTGTCAATGTTGACCACACATAGTGGACTTATTCGGTCGTAGTCAGTGACGTATGCATCCTTGGTTGGTCACTGTGCACGTGAGCCATACCGTGCCACTGCTTGTTGAGGGTCTTTGTACTTGCTAGTTGATAACTAGTGTTTCCTGCCCATTGTTTTCCCCTCTGACCATTTGTGACTCGTATTATGAGTTGTCAACGTTGACCACACACAGCGGATTTCTTTTGTCAAAGGCAGTACATATGCCTACTTTGGTCGGTCATTCTGCATGGTAGCCACACCGTGCTACAACTGACTGAAGGTCGTTGTACTTGGTAGTTGAGAACCGATATTCCCATAGCATTGTTTCCTCTCCTGACCGTTTGTGAGTCGTGTTATGGTTGGTCAATGTTGACCACCCATATTGGAATTCTCTGGTCATGACCAGTGACATATGCCTAGTTTGGTTGTTTGGTGTGCATATTAGCCACACCGCGCCACTACGTATTGAAGTTCTTTGTCCTTTCTAGTCAATACATAGGCTTCCCAAACCATTGTCTCTCCCTCTGATCATTTGTGACTCGTGTTATGAGTTGTCAATGTTGACCACACATAGTGGACTTATTCGGTCGTAGTCAGTGACGTATGCATCCTTTGGTTGGTCACTGTGCACGTGAGCCATACCGTGCCACTGCTTGTTGAAGGTCTTTGTACTTGCTAGTTGATAACTAGTGTTTCCTGCCCATTGTTTTCCCCTCTGACCATTTGTGACTTGTGTCATGCGTTTTCAACGTTGACCACATTAAGTGAAATTTGTTGGTCATGGTTAGTGACATATGCATACTTTGGTTGGTCACTGTGCATTGAAGCCATGTTGCGCCACAACAAATTTAAGGTATTTTTACTTGCTAGTCGGTGACTAGTATTCACAAACCACTATCTTCCACCCTGACCATTTGCGACTCGTGTTATGAATTGTCAAAGTTTACCAAACGCAGTGACATTATTTGGTCATGGTCAGTGACATATGCCTACTTTGGTTGGTCATCGTGCATGGTCTCCACACCTTGCCACAATGTATTGAAGCCCCTCGTGCTTGCTATTTGATACTTGGTGTTCCCAAATCATTCTTTCCCCCTCTGACCATTTGTGATTCATATTCTTAGTAGTCAACGTTGACCACACACAGCTGATTTCTTTGGTCAAAGGCAGTACATATGCCTAGTTTGGTCGGTCATTGTGCGTGGTAGCCACACTGTGCTACTACTGACTGAAGGTCGTTGTACTTGGTAATTGACAACTGATATTTCCATAGCATTGTTTCCTCTCCTGACTGTTTGTGACGCGTGTTATGGTTTGTAAGTGTTGACCACCCATATTGAAATTCTCTTGTCATGATCAGTGACATGTGCCTAATTTGGCTGTTTGGTGTGCATATTAGCCACACCGTGCCACTACGTATTGAAGTTCTTTGTCCTTTATAGTCAATACATAGGCTTCCCAAACCATTGTCTATCCATCTGACCATTTGTGACTCGTGTTATGAGTTGTCAATGTTGACCACACATAGTGGACTTATTCGGTCGTAGTGAGTGACGTATGCATCATTTTGTTGGTCACTGTGCATGCTAGCCATACCGTGCCACATCTTGTTGAAGGTCTTTGTACTTGCTAGTTGATGACTAGTGTTCCAAATGCATTGTTTTCCCCTCTGACCATTTGTGACTCGTGTTATGCATTTTCAACGATGACCACATGAAGTGAACATTGTTGGTCATGGTTAGTGACATATGCATACTTTGGTTGGTCACTGTGCATTGAAGCCACATTGTGCCACTACATATTGAAGGTATTTGTACTTGCTAGTCGATAACTAGTATTCACAAACCATTATCTTCCACCCTGACCATTTGTGACTTGTGCTATGAGTTGTCAAAGTTTACCACACCTGGTGACATTATTCGGTCATGGTCAATGACATATGCCTACTTTGGCTGGTCATCGTGCATGGTTTCCACACCGTGCCACAGCGTATTGAAGCCCCTTGTGCTTCCTATTTGATACCTGGTGTTCCCAAACCATTTTTCCCCCTCTGAACATTTGTGACTTGTATTATGAGTTGTCAACGTTGACTACAGACAACGGATTTCTTTGGTGAAAGGCAATACATATGCCTACATTAGTCGGTCATTGAGCATGGTAGCCACACTGTGCTACTATTGACTGCCGGTCGTTGTACTTGGTAGTTGAGAACCGATATTCCCATAGCATTGTTTTCTGTGCTGACCGTTTGTGACTCGTGTTACGGTTGGTCAATGTTGACCACCCATATTGAAATTATCCGGTCATGATCAGTGACATATGCCTATTTTGGTTGTTTGGTGTGCATATGAGCCACACCGTGCCACTGATTATTGAAGTTCTTTGTCCTTTCTAGTCAATACATTGGCTTCCCAAACCATTGTCTCTCCCTCTGACCATTTGTGACTTGTGTTATGAGTTGTCAATGTTGACCACACATAGTGGACTTATTCGGTCGTAGTCAGTGACATATGCATCCTTTGGTTGGTCACTGTACACGCTGGCCATACCGTGCCACTACTTGTTGAAGGCATTTGTACTTGCTAGTTGATAACTAGTGTTCCCAACCCATTGTTTTCCCCTCTGACCATTTGGGACTCGTGGTATGTGTTTTCAATGTTGACCACATGAAGTGAAATTTGTTGGTCATGGTTAGTGACATATGCATACCTTGGTTGGTCACTGTGCATTGAAGCCACATTGTGCCACTACATATTTAAGGTATTTGTACTTGCTAGTCGATA
This sequence comes from Penium margaritaceum, assembly GCA_023375785.1. Taxonomy (NCBI): domain Eukaryota; kingdom Viridiplantae; phylum Streptophyta; class Zygnematophyceae; order Desmidiales; family Peniaceae; genus Penium; species Penium margaritaceum. The sequence continues at coordinate 197,759 of SZWC01002716.1, forward strand.
ACTAGTATTCACAAACCATTATCTTCCACCCTGACCATTTGTGACTCGTGTTATGAGTTGTCAAAGTTTACCACGCGTAGTGACATTATTTGGTCATTGTCAGTGACATATGCCTACTTTGGTTGGTGATCGTGCATGATCTCCACACCGTGCCATAGCGTATTAAAGTCCCTCGTGCTTGCTATTTGATACTTGGTGTTCCCAACCCATTGTTTCCCCCTCTAACCATTTGTGACTCGTATTATGGATAGTCAACGTTGACCACACACAGCGGATTTCTTTGGTCAAAGGCAGTACACATGCCTAGTTTGGTCGGTCATTGTGCATGGTAGCCACACCCTGCTACTACTGACTGAAGGTCATTGTACTTGGTAGTTGACAACCGATATTCCCATAGCATTGTTTCCTCTCCTGACCTTTTGTGACTCGTGTTATGGTTGGTCAACGTTGACCACCCATGTTGAAATTATGTGGTCATGACCAGTGACATATGCCTAGTTTGGTTGTTTGGTGTGCATATTAGCCACACCGTGCCACTACGTATTGAAGTTCTTTGTCCTTTATAGTCAATACATAGGCTTCCCAAACCATTGTCTCTCCATCTGACCATTTGTGACTCGTGTTATGAGTTGTCAATGTTGACCACACATAGTGGACTTATTCGGTTGTAGTCAGTGACGTATGCATCCTTTGGTTGGTCACTGTGTACGCTAGCCATACGGTGCCACTGCTTGTTGAAGGTCTTTGTACTTGCTAGTTGATAACTAGTGTTCACAACACATTGTTTTCCCCTCTGACCATTTGTGACTCGTGTTATGCGTTTTCAACGTTGACCACATGAAGTGAACTTTGTTGATCATGGTTAGTGACATATGCATACTTTGGTTGGTCACTGTGCATTGAAGCCACATTGTGCCACTACATATTGAAGGTATTTGTACTTGCTAGTCGATAACTATTATTCACAAACCATTATCTTCCACCCTGACCATTTGTGACTCGTGCTATGAGTTGTCAAAGTTTACCACACCTGGTGAAATTATTTGGTCATGGTAAATGACATATGCCTACTTTGGTTGGTCATCATGCATGGTCTCCACATCGTGCCACAACGTATTGAAGCCCCTTGTGCTTGCTATTTGATACTTGGTGTTCCCAAACCATTTTTTTCCCCCTCTGACCATTTGTGAATCGTATTATGAGTTGTCAACGTTGACTACACACAGCGGATTTATTTGGTCAAAGGCAGTACATATGCCTACATTGGTCGGTCATTGTGCATGGTAGCCACACCGTGCTACTACTCACTGACGGCTGTTGTACTTGGTAGCTGAGAACCGATATTCCCATAGCATTGTTCTCCCTGCTGACCGTTTGTGACTCGTGTTATTATTGGTCAATGTTGACCACCCATATTGAGATTATCCGGTCATGATCAGTGACATGTGCCTAGTTTGGTTGTTTGCTGTGCATATTAGCCACACCGTGCCACTACGTATTGAAGTTATTTGTCCTTTCTAGTCAATACGTTGGCTTACCAAACCATTGTTTCTCCCTTTGACCATTTGTGACTCGTGTTATGAGTTGTCAACATTGACCACACATAGTGGACTTATTCGATCGTTGTCAGCGACGTATGCATCCTTTGGTTGGTCACTGTGCACGCTAGCCATACCGTGCCACTGCTTGTTGAAGGTCTTTGTACTTGCTAGTTGATAACTAGTATTCCCAACGCATTGTTTTCCCCTCTGACCATTTGTGACTCGTGTTATGTGTTTTCAACGTTGACCACATGAAGTGAAATTTTTTGGTCATGGTTAGTGACATATGCATACTTTGGTTGGTCACTGTGCATTGAAGCCACATTGTGCCACTACATATTGAAGGTATTTGTACTTTCTAGTCGGTAACTAGTATTCACAAACCATTATCTTCCACCCTGACCATTTGTGACTCGTGTTATGTGTTTTCAACGTTGACCACATGAAGTGAAATTTTTTGGTCATGGTTAGTGACATATGCATACTTTGGTTGGTCACTGTGCATTGAAGCCACATTGTGCCACTACATATTGAAGGTATTTGTACTTTCTAGTCGGTAACTAGTATTCACAAACCATTATCTTCCACCCTGAACATTTGTGACTCGTGTTATGAGTTGTCAAAGTTTATCACACTTGGTGACATTATTTGGTTATGGTCAGTGACATATGCCTACTTTGGTTGGTCATCGTGCATGGTCTCCACACTTTGCAACAGCGTATTGAAGCCCCTTGTGCTTGCTATTTGATACTTGGTATTCCCAAACCATGTTTTACCTCTGTGACCATTTGTGACTCGTAATATGTGTTGTCAACAGTGACTACACACAGTGGATTTCTTTGCTCAAAGGCGGTATATAGGCCTGCTTTGGTCGGTCATTGTGCATGGTAGCCACACCGTGCTACTACTGATTGACGGTCGTTGCACTTGGTAGTTGAGAACCAATATTTCCATAGCATTGTTTCCTCTACTGACCGTTTGTGACTCGTGTTATGGTTGGTCAGTGCTGACCTCCCATGTTGAAGTTCTCTGGTCATTATCAGTGACATATGCCTAGTTTGGTTGTTTCGTGTGCATATTAGCCACACCGCGCCACTATGTATTGAAGTTCTTTGTCATTTCCAGTCAAAACATAGGCTTCCCAAACCATTGTCTCTCCCTCTGACCATTTGTGACTCGTGTTATGAGTTATCAATGTTGACCACACATAGTGGACTTATTCGGTTGTAGACAGTGACGTTTAGGGTTTAGGTTGGTCATTGTGCACGCTAGCCATACCGTGCCAATGCTTGTTGAAGGTCTTTGTACTTGATAGTTGATAACTAGTGTTCCCAACGCATTGTTTTCCCCTTTGACCATTTGTGACTCGTGTTGTGCGTTTTCAACGTTGACCACATGAAGTGAAATTTGTTGGTCATGGTTAATGACATATGCATACTTTGGTTGGTAACTGTGCATTGAAGCCACATTGTGCCACTACATATTGAAGGTATTTGTACTTTCAGTCGATAACTAGTATTCACAAACCATTATCTTCCACCCTAACCATCTGTGACTTGTGTTATGAGTTGTCCAAGTTTACCACACTTGGTGACATTATTTGGTCATGGTCAGTGACATATGCCTACTTTGGTTGGTCATCGTGCATGGTCTCCACACCGTGCCATAGCGTATTGAAGCCCCTTGTGCTTGCTATTTGATACTTGGTATTCCCAAACCATTGTTTCCCCCTCTGACCATTTGTGACTCGCATTATGGATGGTCAACGTTGACCACACACAGCGGATTTCTTTGGTCAAAGGCAGTACATATGCCTAGTTTTGTCGGTCATTGTGGGTGGTAGCCACACCCTGCTACTATTGACTGAAGGTCATTGTACTTGGTAGTTGATAACCGATATTCCCATACCATTGTTTCCTCTCCTGACTGTTTGTGACTCGTGTTAAGGTTGGTCAACGTTGACCACCCATATTGAAATTATCTGGTCATGACCAGTGACATATGCCTAGTTTGGTTGTTTGGTGTACATATTAGCCACACTGTGCCACTACGTATTGAAGTTCTTTGTCCTTTCTAGTCAATACACGGGCTTCCCAAACCATTGTTTCTCCCTCTGACCATTTGTGACTCGTGTTATGAGTTGTGAATGTTGACCACACACAGTGGATTTATTCGGTTGTAGTCAGTGACGTATGCATCCTTTGGTTGGACACTGTGCACGCTAGCCATACCGTGCCACTGCTTGTTGAAGGTCTTTGTACTTACTAGTTTATAACTAGTGTTCCCAACGCATTGTTTTCCTCTCTAACCATTTGTGACTCGTGTTATGCGTTTTCAATGTTGACCACATGAAGTGAACTTTGTTGGTCATGGTTAGTGACATGCATACTTTGGTTGGTCACTGTGCATTGAAGCCACATTGTGCCACTACATATTGAAGGTATTTGTACTTGCTAGTCGATAACTAGTATTCCCATTATCTTCCACCCTGACCATTTGTGACTCGTGCTATGAGTTGTAAAAGTTTACCACACTTGGTGACATTATTTGGTCATGGTAAATGACATATGCCTCCTTCGGTTGGTCATTGTGCATGGTCTCCACACCGTGCCACAGCGCATTGAAGCCCCTTGTGCTTGCTATTTAATACTTGGTGTTCCCAAACCATTTTTTCCCACTCTGACCATTTGTGACTCGTATTATGAGTTGTCAACGATAACTACACACAGCGGAATTCTTTGGTCAAAGGCAGTACATATGCCTACATTGGTCGGTCATTTTGCATGGTAGCCACACAGTGCTACTATTGACTAACGGCTGTTCTACTTGGTAGTTGAGAACAGATATTCCTATAGCATTGCTTTCTCTTCTGACCGTTTGTGACTCGTGTTATGGTTGGTCAATGTTGACCACCCATATTTAAATTCTCCGGTCATGATCAATGACATATGCCTAGTTTGGTTGTTTGGTGTGCATATTAGCCACACCGTGCCACTATATATTGAAGTCCTTTGTCCTTTCTAGTCAATACTTTGGCTTCCCAAACCATTGTCTCTTCCTCTGACCATCTGTGACTCGTGCTATGAGTTGTCAATGTTGACCACACACAGTGGACTTATTCGGTCGTAGTCAGTGACGTGTGCATCCTTTGGTTGGTCACTGTGTACGCTGGCCATACCGTGCCACTGCTTGTTGAAGGTATTTGTACTTTTTAGTTGATAACTAGTATTCCCAGCCCATTGTTTTCCCCTCTAACCATTTGTGACTCGTGTTATGTGTTTTCAATGTTGACCACATGAAGTGAAATTTGTTGGTCATGGCTAGTGACATATGCATACTTTGGTTGGTCACTGTGCATTGAAGCCACATTGTGCCACTACATATTTAAGGTATTTGTACTTGCTAGTCGAGAACTAGTATTCACAATCCATTATCTTCCACCCTGACCATTTGTGACTCGTGTTATGAGTTGTCAAAGTTTACCACACATAGTGACATTATTTGGTCATGGTCATGAACATATGCCTACTTTGGTTGGTCATCGTGTATGGTCTCCACACCTTGCCACAGCGTATTGAAGCCCCTCGTGCTTGCTATTTGATAATTGGTGTTCCCAAACCATTGTTTCCCCCTCTGACGATTTGTGACTCGTATTATGAGTAGTCAACGTTGACCACACACAGCGGATTTCTTTGGTCAAGGGCAGTACATATGCCTAGTTTGGTCGGTCATTGTGCGTGGTAGCCACACCGTGCTACTACTGACTGAAGGTCATTGTACTTGGTAGTTGAGAACCGATACTCCCATAGCATTGTTTCCTCTCCTGACCGTTTGTGACTCGTGTTATGGTTGGTCAACGTTGACCAGCCATATTGAAATTCTCCGGTGATGATCAGTGACATATGCCTAGTTTGGTTGTTTGGTGTGCATATGAGCCACACTGTGCTACTACGTATTGAAGTTATTTGTCCTTTCTAGTCAATACACAGGCTTCCCAAACCATTGTCTCTCCCTCTGACCATTTGTGACACGTGTTACGAGTTGTCAATGTTGACCACACATAGTGGACTTATTCGTTCATAGTCAGTGACGTGCGCATCATTTGGTTGTTCACTGTGCACGCTAGCCATACCCTGCCACTGCTTGTTGAAGATCTTTTACTTGCTAGTTGATAGCTAGTGTTCCCAATGCATTGTTCTCCCCTCTGACCATTTGTGACTCGTGTTATGCGTTTTCAACGTTGACCACGTGAAGTGAAATTTATTGGTCATGGTTAGTGACATATGCATACTTTGGCTGGTCACTGTGTATTGAAGCCACATGGTGCCATTACATATTGAAGGTATTTGTACTTGCTAGTCGATAACTAGTATTCCCAACCCATTATCTTCCACCCTGACCATTTGTGACTCGTGTTATGAATTGTCAAAGTTTACCACACTCGGTGACATTATTTGGTCATGGTCAGTGACATATGCCTACTTTGGTTGGTCATCGTGCATGGTCTCCACACCTTGCCACAGCGTATTGAAGCCCCTCGTGCTTGCTATTTGATACTTGGTGTTCCCAAACCATTGTTTCTCCCTCTGACCATTTGTGACTCGTATTATGAGTAGTCAACGTTGACCACACAGCGGATTTCTTTGGTTAAGTGCAGCACATATGCCTAGTTTGGTCGGTCGTTGTGCGTAGTAGCCACACCGTGCTACTAGCGAATGAAAGTCTTTGTACTTGGTAGTTGAGAACCGATATTCCCATAGCATTGTTTCCTCTCCTGACCGTTTGTGACTCGTGTTATGGTTGGTCAACGTTGACCACCCATATTGAAATTCTCTGGTCATGATCAGTGACATGTGCCTAGTTTGGTTGTTTGGTGTGCATATTAGCCACACCGTGCCACTACGCATTGAAGTTATTTGTCCTTTCTAGTCAATACACAGGCTTCCCAAACCATTGTCTCTCCCACTGACCATTTGTGACTCGTGTTATGAGTTGTCAATGTTGACCACACATAGTGGACTGATTCAGTCGTAGTCAGTGACGTATGCATCATTTGGTTGGTCACTGTGCACGCTAGCCATACCTTACCACTGCTTGTTGAAGGTCTTTGTACTTGCTAGTTGATAACTAGTGTTAAAAACACATTGTTTTCCCCTCTGACCATTTGTGACTCGTGTTCTGCATTTTCAACGTTGACCACATGAAGTGAAATTTGTTGGTCATGGTTAGTGACATATGCATGTTTTGGTTGGTCACTGTGCATTGAAGCCACATTGTGCCACTACATATTTAAGGTATTTGTACTTGCTAGTCGATAACTAGTATTCACAAACCATTATCTTCCACCCTGACCATTTGTGACTCGTGTTATGAGTTGTCAAAGTTTACCACACTTGATGACATTATTTGGTCATGGTCAGTAACATATGCCTACTTTGGTTGGTCATCGTGCATGGTCTCCACACCGTGCCACAGCGTATTGAAGCCCCTCGTGCTTGCTATTTGATACTTAGTGTTCCCAAACCGTTGTTTCCCCTTTGACCATTTGTGACTCGTATTATGAGTTGTCAATGTTGACCAAACACAGCGGATTTCTTTGGTCAAAGGCAGTACATATGCCTAGTTTGGTCGGTAATTGTGCGTGGTAGCCACACTGTGCTACTACTGACTGAAGGTCGTTGTACTTGGTAGTTGAAAACCCATATTCCCATAGCATTGTTTCCTCTCTTGACCGTTTGTGACACGTGTTATGGTTGGTCAACGTTGACAACCCATATTGAAAATCTCTAGTCATGATCAGTGACATATGCCTAGTCTGGTTATTTGGTGTGCATATTAGCCACACCGTGCCACTACGTATTGAAGTTATTTGTTCTTTCTAGTCAATACACAGGCTTCCCAAACCATTGTCTCTCCCTCTGACCATTTGTGACTCCTGTTATGAGTTGTCAATGTTGACCACACATAGTGGACTTATTCGGTCGTAGTCAGTGACGTATGCATCCTTTGGTTGGTCACTATGCACGCTAGCCATACCGTGCCACTGCTTGTTGAAGGTCTTTGTACTTGCTAGTTGATAACTAGTGTTACAAACACATTGTTTTCCCCTCTGACCATTTGTGACTCGTGTTATGAGTTGTCAATGTTGACCACACATAGTGGACTTATTCGGTCGTAGTCAGTGACGTATGCATCCTTTGGTTGGTCACTATGCACGCTAGCCATACCGTGCCACTGCTTGTTGAAGGTCTTTGTACTTGCTAGTTGATATCTAGTGTTCCCAATCCATTGTTTCCTCCTCTGACCATTTGTGACCCGTGGTATGTGTTTTCAATTTTGACCCCGTGAAGTGAAATTTGTTGGTCATGGTTAGTGACATATGCATACTATGGTTGGTCACTGTGCATTGAAGCCCCATTGTGCCACTACATATTGAAGGTATTTGTACTTGCTAGTCGATAACTAGTATTCAAAAACCATTATCTTTCACCTTGACCATTTTTGACTCGTGTTATGAGTTGTCAAAGTTTACCACACGTAGTGACATTATTTGGTCATGGTCAGTGACATATGCCTACTTTGGTTGGTCATCGTGCATGGTCTCCATACCGTGCCACAGCGTATTGAAGCCCCGTGTGCTTGCTATTTAATACTTGGTGTTCCCAAACCATTGTTTCCCCCCTCTGACCATTTGTGACTCATGTTTTGAGTTGTCAACGTTCACCACACACAGCGGATTTCTTTGGTCAAAGGCAGTAGATATGCCTAGTTTGGTCGGTCATTGTGCATGGTAGCCACACCGTGCTACTACTCATTGAATGTCGTTGTTCTTGTTAGTTGATAACCGATATTCCTATAGCATTGTTTCCTCTCCTGACCGTTTGTGACTCGTGTTATGGTTGGTCAATGTTGACCACCCATATTGAAATTCTCTAATCATGATCAGTGACATATGCCTAGTTTGGTTTTTTGGTGTGCATATTAGCCACACCGTGCCACTACGTATTAAAGTTCTTTGTCCTTTCTAGTCAATACATAGGCTTCCCAAAATATTGTATCTCCCTCTTATCATTTTTGACTCGTGTTATGAGTTGTCAATGTTGACCACACATAGTGGACTTATTCGGTTGTAGTCAATGACGTATGCATCCTTTGGTTGGTGGTTACTGTGCATACTAGCCATACCATGCCACTGCTTGTTGAAGGTATTTGTACTTGCTGGTTGATAACTAGTGATCACAACCCATTATTTCCCTCTCTGACCATTTGTGAATCGTGTTATGCGTTTTCAACGTTGACCACATGAAGTGAAATTTGTTGGTCATGGTTGGTGACATATGCATACTTTGGTTGGTCACTGTGTATTGAAGCCACACTGTGCCACTACATATTGAAGGTGGTTGTACTTGCTAGTCGATAAATAGCATTCACAAACCATTATGTTCCACCCTGACCATTTGTGACTCGTGTTATGAGTTGTCAAAGTTTACCACACGTAGTGACATTATTTGGTCATGGTCTGTGACATGTGCTTACTTTGGTTGGTCATCGTGCATGGTCTCCACACCGTGCCACAGCGTATTGAAGCCCCTCGTGCTGGTTTTTTTCATATTTGGTATTCCTAAACAATTGTTTTCCCCTCTGACCATTTGTGACTCAAATTATGAGTTGTCAACGCTGTCCACACACAGCGGATTTCTTTGGTCAAATGCAGTACATATGCCTAGTTTGGTCAGTCGTTGTGCGTGGTAGCCACACCGTGCTACTACTGACTGAAGGTCGTTGGGCTTGGTAGTTGAGAACCGATATTCCCATATCATTTTTCCTCTCCTGACCGTTTGTGACTCGTGTTATGGTTGGTCAACATTGACCACCCATATTGAAAATCTCTAGTCGTGATCAGTGACATATGCCTAGTTTGGTTGTTTGGTGTGCATATTAGCCACACAGTGCCACTACGTATTGAAGTTATTTGTTCTTTCTAGTCAATACACAGGCTTCCCAAACCATTGTCTCTCCCTCTGACCATTTGTGACTCGTGTTATGAGTTGTTTATATTGACCACACATAGTGAACTTATTCGGTCGTAGTCAGTGACGTATGCATCCTTTGGTTGGTCACTGTGCACACTAGCCATAGCGTGCCACTGCTTTTTGAAGGTCTTTGTACTTTCTAGTTGATAACTAGTTTTCCCAACCCATTGTTTTCCCCTCTGACCATTTGTGACTCGTGTTATGCGTTTTCAACGTGGACCACATGAAGTGAAATTTTTTGGTCATGGTTAGTGACATATGCATACTTTGGTTGGTCACTGTGCATTGGAGCCACATTGTGCCACTACATATTGAAGGTGTTTGTACTTGCTAGTCGATAACTAGTATTCAAAAACCATTATCTTCCACCCTGACCATTTGTGACTCGTGTTACGAGCTGTCAAAGTTTACCACACGTAGTGGCATTATTTGGTCATGGTTTGTGACATATGCCTACTTTGGTTGGTCATCGTGCATGGTGTCCACACTGTGGCACAATGTATTGAAGCCCCTTGTGCTTGCTGTTTGGTACCTGGTGTTCCCAAACCATTGCTTCCCCCTCTAACCATTTGTGACTCGTATTATGAGTTGTCAACGTTGACGACACACAACGGATTTCTTTGCTCAAAGGCGGTATGTATGCCTACTTTGGTCGGTCGTTGTGCATGGTAGCCACATCATGCTACTACTGATTGACGGTCGTTGTACTTGGTAGTTGAGAACCAATATTCCCATAGCATTGTTTCCTCTCCTGACCGTTTGTGACTCGTGTTATGGTTGGTCAATGTTGACCACCCATATTGAAATTATCTGCTCATGATCAGTGACATGTGCCTAGTTAAGTTGTTTGCTATGCATATTAGCCACACCTTGCCACTACATATTGACGTTATTTCTCCTTTNCGGTCGTTGTGCATGGTAGCCACATCATGCTACTACTGATTGACGGTCGTTGTACTTGGTAGTTGAGAACCAATATTCCCATAGCATTGTTTCCTCTCCTGACCGTTTGTGACTCGTGTTATGGTTGGTCAATGTTGACCACCCATATTGAAATTATCTGCTCATGATCAGTGACATGTGCCTAGTTAAGTTGTTTGCTATGCATATTAGCCACACCTTGCCACTACATATTGACGTTATTTCTCCTTTCTAGAGGAAACATAGGCTTCCCAAACCATTGTCTCTCCCTCTGACCATTTGTGACTCGTGTTATGAGTTGCCAATGTTGACCACACATAGTGGACTTATTCAGTCGTATTCAGTGACGTATGCATCCTTTGGTTGGTCACTTTGCACGCTAGTCATACCGTGCCACTGCTTGTTGAAGGTCTATGTACTTGCTAGTTGATAACTAGAGTTCCCAATGCATTGTTTTCCCCTCTGACCATTTGTGACTCGTGTTATGCGTTTTCAACGTTGACCACATGAAGAGAATTTTTTTAGTCATGGTTAGTGACATATTCATACTTTGGTTGGTCACTGTGCATTGAAGCCACATTGTGCCACTACATATTGAAGGTGTTTATACTTGCTAGTCGATAACTAGTATTCAAAAAGCATTATCTTCCACCCTGACCATTTGTGACTCGTGTTGAGTTGTCAAAGTTTACCACACTTAGTGGCATTATTTGGTCATGGTTTGTGACATATGCCTACTTTGGTTGGTCATCGTGCATGGTCTCCACACCGTGCCACAATGTATTGAAGCCCCTTTGTGCTTGCTGTTTGATACATGGTGCTCGCAAACCATTGCTTTCCCCTCTGAGGAATTGGGACTCGTATTATGAAGTGTCAACGCTGAGCACACACAGCGGATTTCTTTGCTCAAAGGCAGTATATATGCCTACTTTGGTCGGTCATTGTGCATGGTAGCCACTCCGTGCTACTATTGAATGACGTTCGTTGTACTTGATGGGTGAGAACCGATATTCCCATAGCATTGTTTCCTATCATGACCGTTTGTGACTCGTGTTATGGTTGGTCAATGTTGACGACCCATATTGAAATTCTCTGGTCATGATCAGTGACATTTGCCTAGTTTGGTTGTTTTGTGTGCATATTAGCCACACCGTGCCACTACGTATTGAAGATTTTTGTCCTTTCTAGTCAATACATAGGCTTCCCAAACCACTGTCTCTCCCTCTGATCATTGGTGACTCGTGTTATGAGTTGTCAATGCTGACCACACATAGTGCACTTATTCGGTTGTAGTCAATGACATGTGCATCCTTTGGTTGGTCACTGTGCACGCTAGCCATACCGTGCCACTGCTTGTTGAATGTCTTTGTATTTGCTAGTTGATAAATAGTGTTCCCAACCCATTGTTTTCCCCTTTGACCATCTATGTCTCGTGTTATGCGCTTTCAACGTTGACCACATGAAGTGAAATTTGTTGGTCATGGTTAGTGACATACGCATACTTTGGTTGGTCACTATGCATTGAAGCCTCGTTGTGCCACTACATAATGAAGGTATTTGTACTTGCTAGTCTATAACTAGTATTTACAAACCATTTTCTTCCACCCTGACCATTTATGACTCGTGTTATGACTTGTCAAAGTATACCATAGTTAGTGACATTATTTGGTCATTGTAAGTGACATATTCCTACTTTGGTTGGTCATCGTGCATGGTCTCCACTCCGTGCCACAACGTATTGAAGCCCCTTGTGCTTGCTATTTGATACCTGGTGTTCCCAAACCATTGTTTCCCCCTTTGACCATTTGTGACTCGTATTATGAGTTGTCAACGTTGACCACACACAGCGGATTTCTTTGGTCAAAGGCAGTACATATGCCTAGTTTGGTCGGTCATTGTGCATGGTAGCTACACCGTGCTACTACAGACTGAATTCCATTGTACTTGGTAGTTGAGAACCGATATTCCCATAGCATTGTTTCCTCTCCTGACCGTTTGTGAATCGTGTTATGGTTTGTCAACGTTGACCACCCATATTGAAAATCTCTGGTCATGACCAGTGAAATGTGCCTTGTTTGGTTGTTTGGTGTGCATATTAGCCACACCGTGCCACTACGTATTGAAGTTCTTTGTCCTTTCTAGTCAATACACAGGCTTCCCAAACCATTGTCTCTCCATCTGACCATTTGTGACTCGTGTTATGAGTTGTCAATGTTGACCACACGTAGTGGACTTGTTCGGTCCTAGTCAGTGACATATGCATCCGTTGGTTGGTCACTGCGTACGCTAGCCATACCGTGCCACTGCTTGTTGAAGGTCTTTGTACTTGCTAGTTGATAACCAGTATTCCCAGCCCATTGTTTTCCCCTCTGACCATTTATGACTCGTGTTATGTGTTTTCAATGTTGACCACATGAAGTGAAATTTGTTGGTCATGGTTAGTGACATATGCATACTTTGGTTGGTCACTGTGCATTGAAGCCACATTGTGCCACTACATATTGAAGGTATTTGTACTTGCTAGTCGATAACTAGTATTCACAAATCCTTATCTTCCACCCTGACCATTTGTGACTCGTGGTATGTGTTTTCAATGTTGACCACATGAAGTGAAATTTGTTGGTCATGGTTAGTGACATATGCATACTTTGGTTGGTCACTGTGCATTGAAGCCACATTGTGCCACTACATATTGAAGGTATTTGTACTTGCTAGTCGATAACTAGTATTCACAAATCCTTATCTTCCACCCTGACCATTTGTTACTCGTGTTGTGAGTTGTCAAAGTTTACTCACTTGGTGACATTATTTGGTCATGGTCAGTGTTATATGCCTACTGTGCTTGGTCATCGTGCATGGTCTCCACACCATGCCACAACGTGTTGAAGCCCCTTGTTCTTGCTATTTGATACCTGGTGTTCCCAAACCAGTGCTTTCCCCTCTGACCATTTGTGACTCGTATTATGAAACGTCAACGTTGACCACACACAGCGGATTACTTTGCTCAAGGGCAGTATATAAGCCTACTTTGGTCGGTCATTGTGCATGGTAGCCACACCGTGCTACTACTGATTGACGGTCATTGCTCTTGGTAGTTGAGAACCAATTTTCCCATAGCATTGTTTCCTCTCCTAACCGTTTGTGACTTGTGTTATGGCTGGTCAATATTGACCACCCATATTGAAATTCTATGGTCATGATCAGTGGCATATGCCTAGTTTGGTTGTTTGGTGTGCATATTACCCACACCGTGCCACTACGTATTGAAGCTCTTTGTCCTTTCTAGTCGATACATAGGCTTCCCAAACCATTGTCTCTCCCTCTGACCATTTGTGACTCGTGCTATGAGTTGTCAATATTGACCACACATAGTGGACTTATTCAGTCGTAGTCAATGACGTATGCACCCTTTGGTTGGTCACCGTGCACGCTAGCCATACCGTGCCACTGCTTGTTGAAGGTCTTTGTACTTGCTAGTTGATAACTAGTATTCACAATGCATTGCTTTCCCCTCCCACCATTTGTGACTCGTGTCATGCGCTTTCAACGTTGACCACATGAAGTGAAATTTGTTGGTCATGGTTAGTAACATATGCATACTTTGGTTGGTCACTATGCATTGAATCCACATTATGCCACTACATATTGAAGGTATTTGTACTTTCTAGTCGATAGCTGGTATTCACAAACCATTATCTTCCACCTGACCATTTGTGACTCGTGTTATGAGTTGTCAAAATTTACCACACTTAGTGGCATTATTTGGTCATGGTTTGTGACATATGCCTACTTTGGTTGGTCATCTTGCATGGTCTCCACACCGTGCCACAACGTATTGAAGCCCATTGTGCTTGCTGTTTGATACCTGCTGTTCCAAAACCATTGCTTCCCCCTCTGACCATTTGTGACTCGTATTATGAAACGTCAACGTTGACCACACACAGCGGATTCCTTTGCTCGAAGGCAGTATATATGCCTACTTTGATCAATCATTGTGCATGGTAGCCACACCGCGCTACTAGTGACTGACGGTCGTTGTACTTGGTAGTTGAGAACCAATATTCCCATAGCATTGTTTCCTCTCCTGACCGTTTTTAAGTCGTGGTATGATTGGTCAACGTTGACCGCCCATATTGAAATTCTCTGGTCATGATCAGTGACACATGCCTAGTTTGGTTGTTTGGTGTGCATATTAGCCACACCGTGCCACTACGTATTGAAGTTCTTTGTCCTTTCTAGTAAATACATAGGCTTCCCAAACCATTGTCTCTCCCTTGACAATTTGTGACTCGTGTTATGAGTTGTCAATGTTGACCACACATAGTGGACTTATTTGGTCGTAGTCGGTGACATATGCATCCTTTGGTTGGTCACTGTGCACGCTAGTCATACCATGCCACTGCTTGTTGAAGGTCTTTGTACTTGCTAGTTGATAACTAGTGTTCCCAACCTATTGTTTTCCCCTCTGACCATTTGTGACTCGTGTTATGTGTTTTCAACGTTGACCACATGAAGTGAAATTTGTTGGTCATGGTTAGTGACATATACATACTTTGGTTGGTCACTGTACATTGAAGCCTCGTTGTGCCACTACATATTGAAGGTATTTGTACTTGCTAGTCGATAACTAGTATTCAGAAACCATTGTCTTCCACCCAGGCCATTTGTGATTCGTGTCATGAGTTGTCAAAGTTTACCACACTTAGTGACATTATTTGGTCATGGACCGTGACATATGCCTACTTTGGTTGGTCATCGTGCATGGTCTCCACACCGTGCCACAGCGTCTTGAAGACCCTTGTGCATGCTATTCGATACTTGGTGTTCCCAAACCATTGTTTCCCCCTCTGACCATTTGTGACTCGTATTGTGAGCTGTCAACATTGACCACACACAGCGGATTTCTTTGGTCAAAGGCAGTACATGTGCCTAGTTTGGTCAGTCATTGTGCATGGTAGCCACACCGTGCTACAACAGACTGAATGTCGTTGTACTTGGTAGTTGAGAGCCGATATTCCCATAGCATTGTTTCCTCTCATGACCGTTTGTGACTCGTGTTATTGTTTGTCAACGTTGGCCACCCATATTGAAAATATCTGGTCATGATCAGTGACATGTGCCTAGTTTGGTTGTTTGGTGTGCATATTAGCCACACCGTGCTGCCACGTATTGAAGTTCTTTGCCCTTTCTAGTCAGTACATAGGCTTCCCAAACCATTGTCTCTCCATCTGACCATTTGTGACTCGTGTTATGAGTTGTCAATGTTGACCATACATAGTGGACTTGTTTGGTCGTAGTCAGTGACATATGCATCCTTTGGCTGGTCACTATGCATGCTAGCCATATTGTGCCACTGCTTGTTGAAGGTCTTTGTACTTGCTAGTTGATAACTAGTGTTCCCAACCCATTGTTTTCCCCTCTGACCATTTGTGACTCGTGTTATGCGTTTTTAACGTTGACCACATGAAGTGAAATGTTGGTCATGGTTAGTGACATATTACTACTTTGGGTGGTCACTGTGCATTGAAGCCACATTGTGCCACTGCTTGTTGAAGGTCTTTGTACTTGCTAGTTGATAACTAGTGTTCCCAACCCATTGTTTTCCCCTCTGACCATTTGTGACTCGTGTTATGCGTTTTTAACGTTGACCACATGAAGTGAAATGTTGGTCATGGTTAGTGACATATTACTACTTTGGGTGGTCACTGTGCATTGAAGCCACATTGTGCCACTACATATTGAAGGTATTTGTACTTGCTAGCCGATAACTAGTATTCACAAACCATTATCTTCCACCCTGACCATTTGTGACTCGTGTTGTGAGTTGTCAAAGTCAACCGCACTTGGTGACATTATTTGGTCATGGTCAATGACATATGCCTACTTTGGTTGGTCATCGTGCATGGTCTCCACACCGTACCACATCGTATTGAAGCCCCTTGTGCTTGCTATTTGATACTTGGTGTTCCCAAACCATTGTTTCCCCTCTGAACATTTGTGACTCATATTATGAGTTGTCAACATTGACCACACACAGCGGATTTCTTTTGTCAAAGGCAGTACATATGCCAATTTTGGTCGGTCATTGTGCATGGTAGCCAGACTGTGCTACTACTGACTGAAGGTCGTTGAACTAGGTAGTTGAGAGCCGATATTCCCATAGCGTTGTTTCCTCTCCTGACCGTGTGTGACTCGTGTTATGGTTGGTCAACGTTGACCACCCATATTGAAAATCTCTGGTCATGATCAGTGACATATGCCTAGTTTGGTTGTTTGGTGTGCATGTTAGCCACACCGTGTCAGTACGTATTGAGGTTCTTTGTCCTTTCTAGTCAACACATAGGCTTCCAAAACCATTGTCTCTCCCTCTGATCATTTGTGACTCGTGTTATGAGTTGTCAATATTGACCACACATAGTGTGCATATAATCGGTCGTAGTAAGTGACATATGCATCCTTTGGTTGGTCACTGTGCATGCTAGCCATACCGTGCCACTGCTTGTTGAAGGTCTTTGTACTTGCTGGTTGATAACTAGTGTTCACAACCCACTGTTTCCCTCTCTGACCATTTGTGAATCGTGTTATGCGTTTTCAACGTTGACCACATGAAGTGAAATTAGTTTGTCATGGTTAGTAACATATGCATACTTTGGTTGGTCACTGTGCATTGAAGCCACATTGTGGCACTACATATTGAAGGTGGTTGTACCTGCTAGTCCATGACTATTATTCACATACCATTATCTTCCACCCTGACCATCTGTGACTTGTGTTATGAGTTGTCAAAGTTTACCACACTCGGTGACATTATTTGGTCATGGTCAGTGACATATACTTACTTTTGTTGGTCATCGTGCATGGTCTCCACACCGTGCCACAGCGTATTGAAGCCCCTTGTGCTTGCTAGTTGATACTTGGTGTTCCAAAACACTTTTCTCACCCTCTGACCATTTGTGACTCATATTATGAGTTGTCAATGTTGACTAAACACAGCGGATTTCTTTGGTCAAAGGCAGTACATATGCCTACATTGGTCGGTCATTGTGCATGGTAGCCACACCGTGCTACTACTGACTGACGGTCGTTGTACTTGGGATTTGAGAACCGATTTTCCCAAAGCATTGTTTTCTCTGCTGACCGTTTGTGACTCGTGTTATGGTTGGTCGATATTGACATCCCATATTGAAATTCTCCGGTCATGACCAGTGACATATGCCTAGTTTGGTTGTTTGGTGTGCATATTAGCCACACCGTGCTACTATGTATTGAATTTCGATGTCCTTTCTAGTCAGTACATTGGCTTCCTAAACCATTGTCTCTCCCTCTGACCATTTGTGACTCGTGTTATGAGTTGTCAATGTTGACCACACATAGTGGACTTATTCGGTCGTAGTCAGTGACGTATGCATCCTTTAGTTGGTCACTGTGCACGCTAGCCATATAGTGCCACTGCTATTTTAAGGTATTTGTACGTGCCAGTTGATAAGTAGTGTTCCCAACCCATTGTTTTCCCCTCTCACCATTTGTGACTCGTGCTATGTGTTTTCAATGTTGACCACATGAAGTGAGATTTGTTGGTCATGGTTAGTTACATATGCATACTTTGGTTGGTCACTGTGCATTGAAGCCACATTGTGCCACTACATATTTAAGGTATTTGTACTTGCTAGTCAATAACTAGTATTCACAAACCATTATCTTCCAGCCTGGCCATTTGTTACTCGTGTTATGATTTTTCAAAGTTTACCACACGTAGTGACATTATTTGGTCATGGTTAGTGACATATGCCTACTTTGGTTGGTCATCGTGCATGGTCTCCAAAACCGTGCCACAGCGTATTGAAGCCCCTCATGCTTGCTATTTGATACTTGGTGTTCCCAAACCATTTCCCCCCCCCCCTCTGACCATTTGTGACTCGTATTATGAGTTGTCAACGTTGACTACACACAACGGATTTCTTTGGTCAAAGGCAGTACATATGCCTAGTTTGGTCGGTCATTGTGCGTGGTAGCCACACCGTGCTACTACTGACTGAAGGTCGTTGTACTTGGTAGTTGAGAACCGATATTCTCATAGCATTGTTTCCTCTCCTGGCCGTTTGTGACTCGTGTTATGGTTGGTCAACGTTGACCACTCATATTGAAAATCTCTGGTCATGGTCAGTGACATATGCCTAGTTTGGTTGTTTGGTGTGCATATTAGCCACACCGTGCCACTACATATTGAAGTGATTTGTTCGTTCTAGTTAATACACAGGCTTCCCAACCCATTGTCTCTCCCTCTGACCATTTGTGACTCGTGTTATGAGTTGCCAATGTTGACCACACATAGTGGACTTATTCGGTCATAGTCAGTGACCTATGCATCCTTTGGTTGGTCACTATGCACGCTAGCCATAATGTGCCACTGCTTTTTGAAGGTATTTGTACTTGCTAGTTGATAACTTGTGTTCCCAACCCATTGTTTTCCCCTCTGACCATTTGTGACTCGTGTTATGTGTTTTCAATGTTGACCACATGAAGTGAAATTTGTTGGTCATGGTTAGTGACATATGCATACTTTGGTTGGTCACTGTGCATTGAAGCCACATTGTGCCACTACAAATTTAAGGTATTTGTACTTGCTAGTCGATAACTAGAATTCAAAAGCCACTATCTTCCACCCTGACCATTTGTGACTCGTGTTATGTGTTTTCAATGTTGACCACATGAAGTGAAATTTGTTGGTCATGGTTAGTGACATATGCATACTTTGGTTGGTCACTGTGCATTGAAGCCACATTGTGCCACTACAAATTTAAGGTATTTGTACTTGCTAGTCGATAACTAGAATTCAAAAGCCACTATCTTCCACCCTGACCATTTGTGACTCGTGTTATGAGTTGTCAAAGTTTACCACACTTAGTGACATTATTTGGTCATGGTCAGTGACATATGCCTACTTTGGTTGTTCATCGTGCATGGTCTCCACACTGTGCCACAGCTTATTGAAGCCCCTTGTGCTTGCTATTTGATACCTGGTGTTCCCAAACCATTGTTTCCCCCTCTGACCATTTGTGACTCGTATTATGAGTTGTCAACGTTGACCACTCACAGTGGATTTCTTTGGTCAAAGGTTGTACATATGCCTACTTTGGTCGTTCATTGTGCATGATAGCCACACCGTGCTGCTACTGACTGACGGTCGTTGTACTTGATAGTTGAGAACCAATATTCCCATAGCATTGTTTTCTATCCTGACCGTTAGTGACTCATGTTAAGGTTGGTCAATGTTGACCACCCATATTGAAATTCTCTGGTCATGATCAGTGAGATATGCCTAGTTTGGTTGTTTGGTGTGCATATTAGCCACACCATGCCACTACGTATTGAAGTTCTTTGTCCTTTCTAGTCAATACATTGGCTTCCCAAACCATTATCTCTCCCTCTGACCATTTGTGACTCGTGTTATGAGTTGTGAATGATGACCACACATAGTGGACTTATTCGGTCGTAGTCCGTGACGTATGCATCCTTTGGTTGGTCACCGTGCATGCTAGCCATACCGTGCCACTGCTTATTGAAGGTCTTTGTACTTGCTAGTTGATAACTAGTGTTCCCAACACATTATTTTCCCCTCTGACCATTTGTGACTCGTGTGATGCGTTTTCAACATGGACCACATGAAGTGAATTTTGTTGGTCATGGTTAGTGACATATGCATACTTTAGTTGGTCACTGTGCATTGAAGCCACATTGTGCCACTACATATTGAAGGTATTTGTACTTGCTACTGGATAACTAGTATTCACAAACCATTATCTTCCACCCTGACCATTTGTGACTCGTGTTATGAGTTGTCAAAGTTTACCACACTTGGTAACATTATTTGGTCATGGTCAGTGACATATGCCTACTTTGGTTGGTCGTCGTGCATGGTCTCCACACCGTGCAACAGCGTATTGAAGCCACTTGTTCTTACTATTTGATACTTGGTGTTTTCAAACCATTGTTTCCCCCTCTGACCATTTGTGACTCGTATTATGAGTTGTCAACGTTGACCACACAAAGCGGATTTCTTTGGTAAAAGGCAGTACATATGCCTAGTTTGGTCGGTGATTGTGCATGGTAGCCACAACGTTCTACTACTGAAGGTTGTTTCCTCTCCTGGCCGTTTGTGACTCGTGTTATGGTTGGTCAACGTTGACCACCCATATTGAATTTCTCTGGTCATGATCAGTGACATATGCCTAGTTTGGTTGTTTTGTGTGCATATTAGCCACACCGTGCCACTACGTATTGAAGTTATTTGTCATTTCTAGTAAATACATAGGCTTCCCAAACCATTGTCTATCCCTCTGATCATTTGCAACTTGTGTTATGAGTTGTCAATGTTGACCACACATAGTGGACTTATTCGGTCATAGTCAGTGACGTATGCATTATTTGGTTGGTCACTGTGCACGCTAGTCATACCATGCCACTGCTTCTTGAAGGTCTTTGTACTTGCTAGTTGATAACTAGTTTTCCCAACCCATTGCTTTCCCCTCTGACCATTTGCGATGCGTGTTATGCGTTTTCAACGTTGACCACATGAAGTGAAATTTGTTGGTCATTGTTAGTGACATATGCATACTTTGGTCGGTCATTGTGCATTGAAGCCACATTGTGCCACTACAAATTAAAGGTATTTGTACTTGCTAGTCGATAACTAGTATTCACAACCCATTATCTTCCACCCTGACCATTTGTGACTCGTGTTATGAGTTGTCAAAGTTTACCACACTTAGTGGCATTATTTAGTCATGGTTTGTGACATATGCCTACTTTGGTTGGTCATCGTGCATGGTGTCCACACCGTGCCACAACGTATTGAAGCCGCTTGTGCTTGCTATTTGATACCTGGTGTTCCCAAACCATTGTTTCCCCCTCTGACCATTTGTGACTCGTATTATGAGTTGTCAACGTTGACCACACAAAGCGGATTTCTTTGGTCAAAGGCAGTACTTATGCCTATTTTGGTCGGTCATTGTGCATGGTAGCCACACCGTGCTACTACTGACTGAAGGTCGTTGTACTTGGTAGTTGACAACCAATATTCCCATAGCATTGTTTCCTCTCCTGATCCTTTGTGACTCGTGTTATGGTTGGTCAACGTTGACCACCCATATTGAAATTCTCTGGTCATGATCAGTGACATATGCCTAGTTTTGTTACTTGGCGTGCATATTAGCCACACCGTACCACTACGTATTGACGTTGTTTGTCCTTTCTAGTCAATACATTGGCTTCACAAACCATTGTCTCTCCCTGTGACCATTTGTGACCCGTCTTATGAGTTGTCAATATTGACCACACATAGTGTACTTCTCCGGTCGTATTGAGTGACGTATGCATCCTTGGGCTGGTCACTGTGCACGCTAGCCATACCGTGCCACTGCTTGTTGAAGGTCTTTGTACTTGCTAGTTAATAACTAGTGTTTCCAACCCATTGTTTTCCCCTCTGACCATCTGTTACTCGTGTTAAGTGTTTTCAACGTTGACCACATGAAGTAAAAGTTGTTGGTCATGGTTAGTGACATATGCATACTTTGGTTGGTCACTGTGCATCGAAGCCACATTGTGCCACTACATATTGAAGGTATTTGTACTTGCTAGTTGATAACTAGTATTCACAAACCATTATCTTCCAACCTGACCATTTGTGACTCGTGTTATGAGTTGTCAAAGTTTACCACACTTAGTGGCATTATTTGGTCATGGTTTGTGACATACGCCTACTTTGGTTGGTCATCGTGCATGGTCTCCACACCGTGCCACAACGCATTGAAGCCCCTTGTGCTTGCTGTTTGATACCTGGTGTTCCCAAACCATTGCTTCCCCCTCCCACCATTTGTGACTCGTATTATGAGTTGTCAACGTTGACCACACACAGCGGATTTCTTTGCTCAAAGGCAGTATATATGCCTACTTTGGTCCATCATTGTGCATGGTAGCCACACCGTGCTACTACTGATTGACGGTCGTTGTACTTGGTAGTTGAGAACCAATATTCCCATAGCATTGTTTCCTCTCCTGACCGTTTGTGACTCGTGTTATGGTTGGTCAATGTTGACCACCCATATTGAAAGTCTCTGGTCATGATCAGTGACATATGCCTAGTTTGGTTCTTTGGTGTGCATATTAGCCACACCGTGCCACTACGTATTGAAGTTCTTTGTCCTTTCTAGTGAATACATAGGCTTCCCAAACCATTGTCTCTCCCTCTGACCATTTGTGACTCGTGTTATGCGTTGTCAATGTTGACCACACATAGTGGACATGTTCGGTCGTAGTCAGTGACGTATGCATCCTTTGGTTGGTCACTGTGCACGCTAGCCATACCGTGCCACTGCTTCTTGAAGGTCTTCGTACTTGCTAGTTGATAACTAGTGTTCCCAACGCATTGTTTTCCCCTCTGACCAGTTGTGACTCGTGTTATGCGTTTCCAACGTTGACCACATTAAGTGAAATTTGCTGGTCATGGTTAGTGACATATGCATACTTTGGTTGGTCACTATGCATTGAAGCCTCATTGTGCCACTTCATAATAAAGGTATTTGTACTTGCTAGTCGATGACCAGTATTCACAAACCATTGTCTTCCACCCTGACCATTTGTGACTCGTTTTATGAGTTGTCACAGTTTGCCACACTTGGTGACATTATTTGGTCATGGTCCGTGACATATGCCTACGTTGGTTGGTCATCGTGCATGGTGTTAATGATGTTTCGTTCATCCTCCGGAGAATGAGAAAAAGGGGAGCCAAAACCCCGGTTCAAGGAAGGGGAGCGGAAAATGGGAGGTTGACGAATCATCCGACGACCACTCAAGCAAGGAAAAGAAATAATCGGGAGGGCAGTTCGAATCCGGGAGATGACGGGGCGCGAAGAGGATATTGCGGCGGGCGGGCCGCGTGAGCCAACCAGACCTGCCGAGAGGAAAGGAAGGCGGCCCGAGGTTGGCTTGATGGGAGCGGAGTCGCGTCCAAACCTCGAGGACAGGAGCGGTGTTCGAAGTGCCTTATCCATAAGCGTTTTGATGTGCGAGCAGCGAAGTGGGGCTGGAGAGTGAGAAGAAATCGGGGAACAGGCGCTGCGAGGAGAAGATAAAAGGAGGAGGGATGAGAGAACGAGGGCTGTTGATGAGAAGAGCTGCTCTGAAGAGTCAACTGCAAGTGCTCCATCGCAAGAAGCCGAGTGAGACATTGACGTTGGATGTTCCTACTCCCGACTCGCGAGACGGCGCTCGCTACCGGCGAGTTGCGCCGCTGGACACTCGTCTGCCGTGAGTGGAGGAAGCCGGTCCTGCAACCATCGGTTAAAACGAGAGATTGCTGCCCCTCGGTCAGACCAGACCGTCCAGGGGGGACCCGCGTCCCGTCTCGCGATAGGGTTTAGGGTTTAGGGTTTAGGGTTTAGGGTTTAGGGTTTAGGGTTTAGGGTTTAGGGTTTAGGGTTTAGGGTTTAGGGTTTAGGGTTTAGGGTTTAGGGTTTAGGGTTTAGGGTTTAGGGT
>SZWC01002717.1:12042-36717 GCA_023375785.1 Penium margaritaceum
CTGCTGCGGGGCGGGCAGCCAGACAATGGCGACACAACCCCAGACGCGAGCGGGGCGGAGGTCAGCGCGCTGACCGCACCAATGCTGGTACGGGGTGGACTGACGGGGAAGGGGACCGTGGGGAATCCGGTTCCAGACCCAGGTCATATAAGCCATGGCTTCAAAGTAGAAGCCCTCGGAAAGACCAGACTCGACACGCATGGTGCGGACGGCGTCGGCCATAGTCCGGTTCCACCGCTCGGAGACACCGTTCTGGGCAGGTGTGTAGGGTGCCGAAGTCTCGTGGTGGATCCCGCGGGAGGCGAGGAAAGTCGTGGCCTCACCCATGTACTCGCCACCGCGATCGGAGCGAAAGCGGCGAAGGGAGCGGCCACACGCGCGCTCGGCGAGGACAAGCTAGTCCTGGATGGCCCGGGCGACATCGCTCTTCTGCCTAAGACAGAAGACCCAGCGATAGCGAGAGTAGTCGTCCGTGAGGGTGAGTACATAACGGCCATGCTCGCCGACCGACTCGGTGGGGAGAGGGCCCATAACATCCCAGTGGACAAGGTCGAGGGGGGCGGATGCACGAGAGGCAGACAAGGGGTACGTGGATCGGTGCATCTTCCCCTGAGCGCAGTCAATGCACTCTGTGGGGTACGGGAGAGGGAAAGTCTTCGGGTCAAGGCCCGAGGCAGGCTGGGTGCAAAGCATGCTGTCCACAGCGGCAGAGTGGACGTGGCAGAGGCGGCGGTGCAAGAGGCGGGTGTGCTGAGGAGAAAGCGTGCTGGTGACGAGCACATGGCCTGTGGCGGCCGACGAGGAGGAGACGGGAGAAGAAGAGGAGAGACGGGGAACATGCCACAGGTTGCCACGAGCGGAGGCGTGCAGGACGACAAGACCAGACGGACGCAACGACACAGTGCCAACACCACGCGAGTGCACGACATCCATGCTCATGCGGTCAAAGGCAGTCACGGACAGGAGGCTGAGCTCGAGACCAGGGACGAAGAGGACATCAGTCAGAAAGACGTCACCGGCAGGACCACGAAAACGAACGACGCCAACACCACGGACAGGTAACACCTGCCCGGAACCCGTCCGGACACCGGAGACATCGCCGACGGGGCCGAGCATACTGAAAGCCTCACGAGAGACCGTCATGTGATGCGTGGCCCAGGAGTCGATGATCCAGGTCTCAGCAGGATCCTGGACCAGGGTCGCGAGAGCGCTAACGGTCACATGGCAACAGGCGAGGGACGCAGACGCGGTGGACGGAGGCGCGAAACGGGACTGCCAATCGTCAAGCCAAGCAACATCATCAAGGAGAGGGGCGGAGGAAACCACAAGCGACGATGAGACAGACGATGAAACGGGACAGGACCGCAGCTCAGTCTCAGTCATGCAGGGCTGGGCAGCAGAGCAGGAGGTGATGCAACTCGCACTTCCCTGGGGAGGAGGGCGAGGCAGGCCGAGCTGGAGAGCGATGAATTGCTCCAGCTGACGCTCACGGGAGGAGGGCCAGGGAGTGTAGACTGAGTGCGGAGTGATGGCGCCGGAGCTCGGGTAGTAGGAGAGCTGCGCTGGTGAAAGGAGCG
This sequence comes from Penium margaritaceum, assembly GCA_023375785.1. NCBI lineage: Eukaryota > Viridiplantae > Streptophyta > Zygnematophyceae > Desmidiales > Peniaceae > Penium > Penium margaritaceum. The sequence continues at coordinate 13,620 of SZWC01002717.1, forward strand.
GGGGCGCCGACGGCTGCGGGTAGTACTGCTGCGGTGCGGGTGTTTGCGGGCCGGGCGGAGCTGCCGGAGTGGAAGAGCCGTTGGATGAGGTCAATGTGGTTGGGCCAGTAGCAGCGACGGCGGCAGAGGCGAGGCGTCGCTCCCGCTGGCGTCGCATGGTAGCGACGATGTGCGCCTCGTCCGTCGGGATAGGGCACGTGTACCATCCATGCCCGGGCTGACCACAGTTGTGGCAGACCGAGCCACCACTGCTGGAACCTGCCGGCGACTGCTGCTGCTGCTGCTGCGGCTGACCCTTGCCTTTCTTGTTCCGGTTCTTCTTCTTCTTCCCCGACGACGATGAGGCTGCTGCTGCGGGGAAGGCGACGGCCACGGAGGCAACGGCAGGGGAGGCGACAGCGGGGGAGGCGACGGCAGGGGATGCAAGTGCCTCCGCACGATGGAGCTGGGACTCCTGGCGAGCTTCCTCAATACGGAGGAAGAGCTCGTATGCCGAGGGCATGAGGGTGCCCTGGGTCGCCATGGTGGAGAGGACATCCTGGGGGTAGTGTACAAAGACGTCGGTGTAGTCGCTAGTGGCGCTGCGCTTTATGGTGAGGAGCGCGAACAGAGGGGGCGGAGCAGATGTGCCGAGACAACGGAGGATGTCCTCCGCCCGCTGCCAGTAGGCAGTGACCGTCTCAGTCTACCCCATGTGCAGGGAGTTGAACTCCCGGAGGAGACGGCTGATCTCAGCGTCGCTGGAGAGGCGATGGGGCCTGGTGAGGACGTGCCAGGCGGCTGCAGGGTCTGGGATGGCGTCAGCCGTGACGTCGCCGAGGAAAGGTTCTAAGGCCAGGCGGGAAGCTGGAGGGGCGACTGGGACAAGAGCGCGGGCGGCGCGACCAGCGTCATACAACTGGTCGGCCTGGGTGGGGTCGTAAGGGAGGGTGTAGTATGCCCACAGACCCTCACCCTGCGCCCAGATCCGGAAGCTAAGTTCCCAGCTTCGGAACTGCTCGCCGGCCTGAAGCGGAGGCGGCGGCGTCTCAAAGTCCTTCTGCCTATGGCTGGCACCCGGAGTGGGGCCAAGGACGGAGGTGACTGTCTGCCGCTGACGCTGAGTCTGCTGTTGTGCCAGGTAGTACGTGGCAGCAGACACAGCTGGGCTGGCGTGCCCTGGAGGTATGAAGGACGGCAACGCGCTGGTGGCGGTTTGGGAGGCGACTGGCTGTAGCGCCGCAAGCTGCTGGGTCAAGGCGGCGAGTTGCTGCTGAAGAGCAGCAAGCGGGTCCGTGGTGCCGCCAACGTTACCCGTGAGCCGCTGCTGCTGCTGCTGCTGCTGTAGAGGTGGCGGCTGCTGCTGCTGCAGGGGCGGTGGCTGCTGCTGTAGAGGCGGCGGCTGCTGTTGTTGCAGTGGCGGCGGCTGCTGCTGGATGGGCGGCGGCTGCTGCTGTAGCGGTGGTGGCGGCTGCTGCTGTAGAGGCGGCGGCTGCTGCTGCTGCAGCGGCGGCAGCTGCTGTTGCAGAGGCGGTGGCTGCTGCTGCTGCAATGGCGGCGGCGGCTGCTGCTGGATGGGCGGCGGCTGCTGCTGCAGTGGCGGTGGCGGCTGCTGCTGTAGAGGCGGCGGCTGCTGCTGCTGCAGCGGCGGCGGCGGCTGCTGCTGGATGGGCGGCGGCTGCTGCTGCAGTGGCGGTGGCGGCTGCTGCTGTAGAGGCGGCGGCTGCTGCTGCTGCAGCGGCGGCAGCTGCTGTTACAGAGGCGGTGGCTGCTGCTACTGCAATGGCGGCGGCGGTTGGTTCTGCTGCGGCGGCGGCGGCGGCTGTTGGTCGTGCGGCGGCGGCGGCTGCTGCTGCTGCGGCGGCGGCGGATGCTGCTGCTGTTTCTGGTGCTGCAGCAAGCGCTGCACGAAAGGAGGGGTAGGGGTCCCCCCATCAGAGGAGGACCCCTCGTCAGGACTATCAGCCATGCCTTGGTGTCCTCTCCCCTTTTTTTGTTCTTTTTTTCTTCTTCTCTTTTTGTTTGTGTTGAAGTTTCAACAAGGGGTTGGTGGAGTGGGGAATCTACCCACTCCTCTGGCCTTCCCCTTTTCCCCTTTCACCCTCCCTTTTCTCTTTTTTTTGTTGATGATGTCAGCAGTGACGTCAGCGGTGACGTCAGCAGAGAGGTGCTGACGTCAGTAGCAGCGAATGTAGGGACCGCCACTGCTACTGTTGGTGCTGATGGTGCTGCAGCAGCTGCTGTTGCTGTTGCTGCTGTTGCTGCTGCTGCTGCTGTTGCTGTTGCTGCTGCTGCTGCTACTACTGTTGCTGCTGCTACTGATGCTGCTGTTGTTGCTGTTGCTGCTGCTGCTGTTGCTGCTACTGTTGCTGCTGCTGCAGCTGCTGCTGCTGCTGTAGCTGCTGCTGCTGTTGCTGCTGCTACTGCTGCTGCTGCTACTGCTTCAGCCGTGTGCTGCTGCTGTTGCTGCTGCTGCGGGTGCTGCAGCTGCTGCTGCTCGTGCTGCGAGTTGCAGCAGCTGCTGTGGCTGCTGCAGCTGCAGCAGCGAGCTGCTACAGCTCACTGCTGCAGCTGAATGCTGCTGCAGCTGCTGCGTGCTGCAGCAGCTGCTCACTGCAGCTGCAGGCGGCTACAGCGAGCTGCAGGGGTGGGGGAATTTTTTGTTGCCCGTTTTTTTTTTTCTCTTGTCACAGCGGGCAGCAACCCGCTGCCTGCTGCGAGCAGCGGGGTGCTGCTCGCACGGCAGCAGCGAGCTGCTGCTCGCTGGCAGCAACGGGTTGCTGCTCGCTGCTCGCTCGCTGCGAGCAGCGGGCAGCAGCAGCCGCGGCTGGCAGCTGTTGCTAGCTGCTGCTGCTGCTGACGGCTGCTGCGGCTCGCTGCAGCAGCTGCTGCAGCCCGCTGCTGCTGCTGCACGTTGCTGCAGCTGCTGCATGCTGCGGCTGCTGCCTGCTGCTGCTACGGGCTGCTGCTGCTACTGCACGCTGCTGCTGCTGCTGCACGCTGCTATTGCTGCAAGCTGCTGCTGCTGCACGCTGCTGCTGCTGCTGCTGCGAGCTGCTGCTGCTGCGGGCTGCTGCTGCGAGCTGCTGCTGCTGCGTGCGGCTGCGAGCTGCCGCTTCTGCCTGCTGCTTCTGGTGGTGCCAGTCACTGCACCTGGGTGGCGTCGCCGCGTGCGTCGTCGCCCACAGAAGTCAGACGCCGCCTGCCGCTCACCTCCTCGCGTCGCGCGTGGGGGCCAGTGCTGCCGAAAAAATTTCGGCAGCATTTCCCCTGGCCCAGTGGCCGTGGGAAAAATTCTGACGCCGCCACCAGGAGGGTCAATGCTGTCGGAAAAAATCCGGCAGCATTTCCCCTGCACTGGCGCGTATGGGGGTCCGCCGGCGTTGTCTGGCACCTGTTCGCCAGTCTTCTGCTGCTGCTGCTACGCTCTGGCTCTGATACCAAAAAGGAAACTATGCAGCGTGTTGGGGCAGCAGCGTTGTTGATGCAGCGTGCGGGCTTCCACGCTCGTTGCTTANCCCCCCCCAGCTCTGTAGAGCTTGTTACTCAGTTCAACAGCCAATCAGAAAATAGCTCAGTTCAGGCTGGCAGGTTTTCTCGGTGAGGCCTGCCAGGCAGCCGACAGCCCAAAACCCGGGCGTCGTCCGTTTTGCCTGAAAACTGGACCATACCATAATACCGCCGCTGCAAATGCAGCCGTGCGGTCAGAATCTGCTAGAAAAACAGTAGCGAGGAGTTATGGCAGCCTAAACCCAGATAGTGCCCACAACGGTTTATGCTGCCAAACAGGGCCATGTAACCTGCAACTGAGACCCTAGGCAGTGCATGACGATGCAGACGCAATGGGACGCGCTGGATGCATGCAAGCAGCAAATGCGGTGTAAATGACCGCCGGCAACACGATCGCCGAGGAGGCCTGCCGATGGAGCTGAGCGCGTCGCCTGAGAGAGGAGGCTCCAGCGAACTGCGTGAAGACCTCAGCGTGCGTCGGCTCCACCGGACGACACTCCATCAGCATCGAGTCTCGCCGTCAGTCATCTGCACGCCAATGTACACAAGCCGGGAGGACACAACAGAGCACAATGAGAGATACGAAAAAACCAATACCAGTTGACCGGGCCACCCACGCGAGACACTCGTCGTGGGGCCCGGCCGCCACCCAGGGATCGAACCCGACCCTGGAGCAAATGAGCTTCAGGCGGTTTCTCACACGCCGGCACAAGCCGGACGTGTGGTCCCGAGGGATCAGCAACCCGGTTCACCACTCTAGGAACATGCAAGTGTTCAATCAACTAACAAGCATGCAATCCAACAAGTTGTATCCCCTTTTTAGCATGTGAGGGTATCACTAAACTAAGGCATGTGACAAGGCTGGTGCTGAAGCCACCACTCGGCAGCTTGATGGAGGCATCTCCACTGTGCACTTCATGCTGCACCACAGTCTTGCACCAGTGAGCCTTAATCCAGTTCAATCCCCTGCAGTGGTGAGGTGTGTGCATGAATGGAGACAAGAGGGAACTTGCGTGTGTTTGTGACAATAACCAACACTCCCCCATGACCCACAGACGAATAGGACTCACACACACGAAACATGGAACGAGGTGAACATCACAGGAATCACATCAACCGGCGGCATCACGAGAGCGTAGCAAGCCAACAGCATGCACGGCCGCCTTGAACATTCCACTGCTGAGCGCTTTGGTGAGAAAGTCTGCACGCTGTTGACGAGTGTCGACCCAGACAGTCTGAACTTCCCCAGCAGCAATGCGCTCGCGTACAAAGTGATGCTCAATGTTGATGTGCTTAGTGCGAGAGTGATGCATGGCATCGTGCTCAGCAATCGCCTTCGCACTCTGGTTTGTCACAGCGCAGGGTGATGCAATGAATGGGAACACGCAACTGCTGCAACAGGAATTGGAAAAAAATTCTAGGGCATGCAGGCCCATGCAAGCACGAACATGAGCTCTGTGTGTGAGTGCGATGCAAGACGGCAAGAATTTGGCTAAGTCTGGAACGCTGAATACAAAGAACAAGGAGAGTTTACAAATGAGCCCCTAGCGGGCTTATATAGGGGCGCCGGCAGCTAACCGCACCGGGCCCCGTCACCCCTGCTGAACCCAAATGAGTCAACAGGGAGAACACACTGCATACACCACGAGAGTAGCAAAGGTGGTCTCCTCGAGGCACCGGAACAACTGTCCGAGTGCCCGGGTCTCGACCTCCGAGAAAATATGAGCAGTGCCAAAACATCTCTGAATCAACGTCCAGACATCACAGATAGTGCTGTTAAATCGAGATCGAGACCGGTCTCGATCTCGACTGTCTCGATTTTTTCTCGTCTCGTTGTCTCGTACCGCACTATGCGAGACAATCTCGATTTGTCTCGTGCGAGACGAGATGAGACCGAGACACGTCATGTGTCGCGCGAGATCGGGACGAGATTCTCGTACCGAAATAGTGTCTCACTTTTCTTGTGCGACCCCTGCCACGTGTACCAAGTGATTTCTGACCAATCACGCATTCAATGGATGTGTCAGCGCAAAACGCGAGCAGCCGCATTGTTGAGCGGTCGTCGAGCGTCAACAAGAACAACCACTACTAAGTTAACGTATGTATGTTTTCGTGAAGAAACGAGTGAACTTGCGAACAATTCTCACTATTCAGCTTGTTAACATTTTGTACATCGAGTCCACGTAAGCTCGCTGCACCAACCAAACACAACCAGTTAGTCATGAAGATTCTTCGTGTCTAGTGGTCCAGGTCTGGAGTCGTCAGGCGAGGTGGCAGAGGGAATGACGTGTAATCTGTACAATCTAGGGTTTGAATGCCAAACTGGATAGTCTGATTAGAAACAAATGTACACTATAGCTGTAGCATTGCTCACAGTCAGAGTGAAGTCGTCGCGAAGCATTTTCGCGGTGACTTCACTTTCGACAGCTTCGTTTTTCGTTTTGCTCGTCACTTGCAAGGCGGACAATTCGAGATTTTCTTGAACTAGAGCGAGACCGAGACGAGATCGAGACCAAGAAAATGCAAATTGATACGAGAACGAGATTTTCTCGTCCTCTGTACCCGAGACGAGACATCTCGTACCGAAGTGCAAAAAAATGAGTTCGAGATCGAGAATCTTGATCTCGATCTCGATTTAACAGGCCTAATCACAGACGGCTTTCCGAACATCGGAAGCCCCATAATAGCCATCGGGTCTCCTCGTCGCACCAATACAGTCAACCGGGTGCGCGTGTTTGAACCCACCGAGAAAACTCTCCTACCTCCTGACAAGCCCAGATGGCTGCCGGAACGCATCGACCGCGTGTCGTCGGCGCTGTCGTAGGTGCTGGAGAAGTCTCGGTGCAGTCTAGAGTCCCGTCGTGTCGTCACGCCCTCCTCTGCCATATACCCCGAATGTGGGTATATCGGTAAACTAGTAGTGTCGGTCGTGACGGGTGGAAGCCACACAAACCAACACTCCCCGTGGCTGACATAGCCGTCCACGCCAGAACGAATGAGCGAAGGCATGGAAGAACAATGCATGGCAAGCCATAACATGCATGAGTCAACTCGCACAAACACACACACACACACACACACACACATACAAACACACACACACACACACACACACACACACACACACACACACTCGTCTGCTATCCATCCAGGGTCTCCCTGGACACTGGCACAGCCCACCAAGTGTCTGGGTCTCGACCATGAGAGGAGTGATGCACACACACACACAAACCAGTGTAATGCACATCATATACATGTCAGAGGACAAGATGGTCTCCTCGTGACACTGGCGGTACCAGGGTCCGGGTCTCGACCACTACGAGCAATCAAACTCAATAGTATCATCATCCAAACATAGGATCAAGGGAGGATCTCCTCGTAACACGGGTGCAATGCACCACGTGTCCGGGTCTCGACCAACAGCTCGCATGCACAATGCCACACACAGTATAGCAACACACTAAGACATACGATCACATGGTCTCCTGGTGACACTGGTGCAATGCACCAAGTATCCGGGTCTCGACCAACAGCTCGCATGCACATGCCACACACACTATAGCCATACACAAGACACACGATCACATGGTCTCCTCGTGACACTGGTACAACGCACCAAGTGTCCGGGTCTCGACCAACAGGGTGCTGCCATGTACATGCAGCTGTGCAGGCACGTAGCGTGAGGCACATGCGGGATGCTGTAAATGCTCAGAACAGAGCATGGACCTCGCCATGCATCTCCCATGGCGTCGCGTCAGGTCGAGGTCCACATAACACTCCCCCTGGGAAGATGAACCTGGCAGCGATGTCCTCGATGGAGATGCTGATGTCGTAGCTGAATAGATCCTGGGCGATGAGTCATGTAGTGTATCCATCATGTAGAGACAGCTCCCCCTGTCACCTGTGAGTAGACTCCCTCCCTCAAAGACGAAGTGGTGTCTCCGGCTACAACTCCTCATGTGAATCTGCATCGCGTAGGGTATGCCAGCCCTCGCGTGACTGCCAAGGGTCCCAACTCAGTCTCTCCTGCCTCCGCACTGCCGCGATGCATCTGTGTACGCCGGAGGAACGGGAATGGACGAGCAGCACACGTGCGTGGATGAAGTGGCGGAGCTGGCCTCGGAGGCCAGATAGAGCACCCTGAGGCACAGGGGTGTGCCGCCGGAGGAGGAGAGCTGGAACGACGAACCGGATCACCACTCGCGGATGAAGATGAAGAAAGGGTAAGTGAGTCGGGTGGATGAAGGTGCGTGATGGCAGCAGAAGAAGGAGCGATGATGGGGTCGACAGGAGCGAGAATGGCGGAAGCCGAAGGCACGCTCACCTCTCCTCTGACAGTGTCTCCAACGGACGTCATACTCGGAGCGCGTACAAGATGCTCCCCAAGCATAGGTGTGCCAGATGCTGCTGGCGCAGGGGTCGTGCCGATAGTACTGATGCTGCCATCCTNTGCCTCGGACATGTCGAGGTGGCCGATGTCGACCTGGTGTAGAATAAACTCTGCCTCACTGGATGCTGCACATGCAGACTGCACAACTCGTGAGTACAATGCCATCTGCATCTCTGATGCTGGAGACGATGGAACTGATGCTACTGCATCCTCTTGGGGGTCAACCAAGCTTGCAATGTGCCGAGACGCTGGAACATCGGATGCATCTGCAGGTGTCACATCCACATCGCAGCTCGTGTCTGTCATGCGAGGAGTGAGCGGTCGCATGCCGAGAGAGAAGGAGAAGGAGGAGCCGTCAGAGTCCGTAGAGCATGTGGAAACATCGTCCGTGCAGGTACTGCCACTCTCAGTATCCATGTGATCAGCAAGGTCACTAGCAGGTGAACACGAAGGTGCACAACTCAGCTCCTGCTGATGAGGTCACTCCATCTGCATGTAGGGATCTGCACCACTGTCGTCAACTGCCGCCGTAGTGGAAGCAGGTGTGCAGGGCTCCGGCTCGACAGTGCCCGTCAAGGCGACTAGCAAGCGCAGCTGGCGCTCACGCACTGTCTCGCCTGAAAGACTGGTCGCTGCCACCTGCTCGATGATAGAGTGAGGACCATCATCTGACTCCGGCATGTATGTCGCTGCTCCGTGTGTACGGGAACCCGGAGGCTGTGGGAACCTGAACGACACCTCACGCTGAAGCTGGTCCACAAGTAGCGCAGATGAGGCGGTGGAGCCTGCTATGTCTGCTGTAGCATATGACCCGGCGACATCTCTGAGAACTGCTGCTCTCAAGAACGCCTCAACCTCCAACAGATCAGCCGGTCGACTCTGCTCGTGTACTGCGACCAGTGTCGGGCAAGTATGAGTCCCGTGCGCCAACGCCCCCAGAAATCCATGTGGGGTATCCCGATCCGCGCGGGACTCATGTGCCACTGCCAAGCCGCTATCGGTCGGAGTCGCAAGTGGCACCGCCAAGGCACATGAGACCTGCACTCCTCGTGATGCAACCTGCTGCTGCAGAACGTCTGGCTCCTATCCCAGCGTGGATGTCGACCTCGATGACACGCATATCTCCTGCACTGGAACCTACGCCGGGATTGTGTGAGCCTGCTGCACAAACTCCGCCAAAACTCCGCAAGAGGCATACCGATCCGCACGGGACCCCTGTGCAACCGCCGGGACGCCACGGGTAGGAGCCGCGAGTGGCACCGCCGAGGGACGCCGGGCCCGCACTCCTCCTGACGCAACCTGCTGCTGTGGCAGATCTGGATCCAGCCCGGACGTGGAAGTCAAGCTGGATGATACGCAAGTCTGCACCATGACCTCCATGGCGGGATCAGACTCCACGTCATGTACTGCCACCCTGTCATCTGCATCTGCCTCGGCTGACGCTAAGGCACGGCGGGACGGCGGAGGTGCGGCTACTATCGCTACGGGCATAGGCACTGTCTGATGACCACACTCCCCCTTGACAGATATAGCAATGGAAGCCGAGGAGGTTGAGGATGTATCGAAACTGACGCGAGCACAGCGTGTAGAGCGCTAACGCCGATGTCGTGGGGCCACTCGACTGGAACGACTGCATGAAGACATGTCATCGCGAGGTGGCGTCGTGGTCGCAACAGAGTGGAGGATCGAAAGGATGGTGGCAGCCTGAGACTCGCTGGTAGATGGGGCTGAAGGTACACCATCGGATGACGAAGAAGGAGAGGGTAGAGGAGATGTGATCGAAGAGGCCGTCGACGAACGAGTAGCAGAAGCACGCTCAGTGACGACAAGGTCACAGAGCCGCTACACCGTCTGCCGGAGGCCGTGGATCTCAGCGAATATGCTTGCCAGAGGCCCAGCTAGGGGATCTACCAACGCCGGCAGATCCGGATGCTGTGGAGGACGTAGGCTCGGACGAGGCTGTAACCAAGGTGGATGCCAGCCGGGAGGGCGCGTCCAACAGCGACGCCAACCATGACGTCCATCACCACAATAGTAGCAGGCGAATGCGTAGGGCGCCTGCTCAGATGTCCGCGCACTCATCTCGTGCGCTAGACGATGGATAGGTGTCGAGGGCACCTACTCCCGGTGGTAAACACCAAGCCACGTGAGGGAATGAGGCCCGTAGGTACTATCACTCCAAGAGGTCACGGCGTCCGGGTCAGCAAACGTGACCAGACGGGAAGAGCTGCACTACCACAGCACACCCAGAGACGCGAGTCTGACTAGCCATGGCGACCAATGCTGCTGCCACGAATGGAGCGAAGACTGCTCCAAGACGAGAAAAGGTGGCCGCTGCAGGTGAGGCTGCTGCTCCAAGCGGTAGACGACCCAGCCCTCGGAGACGGTAAGACTCGAATCCGCCGTCGATCCCACGGGGTGAAGTGCGCGTACCAATCCACGGGCTTCAGGAAGACGCCGGTCCACGACGCATCTCGAAGCGGAGATCGCTGCCGACGACAGTCCGATGTCGGCTCTGAAGGCGAAAGTGCCAAGCTCTCGCGCAGCCGCCGCACTAAGTAGTCGTCGACACTCCACCGCCTGATGCTGATACTGCAGCTAGGAAGCTGTGGCTGTTGCGGCGATGGTAGTTGGAAGATGACCTTTTTTTTTGGTCGTTATTCTCTAGTCCGCAGGCCCCCCTTTCTGTTTTTCCTTTTCTTTGCACTCACCCTCCACCCCTTTTTTTTCTTTTGGTTCTCCCCTCTGCTCGTCGGAAGCCCTTCCTTTTCTAATTTTTTTGTTTTTTTTTCTCTTTCAGGCGTATCCCTTTTCTGACCTTTTGTAGCTCGCCCCCCCCTTTCCTCGATTGCCCGGAAGGTGGGCAAACGGTGAAAATGAGGAGGGGGGTGGTGGGGGGGGAGGGTGTCCGGCCTGTCCGGCTCTCCCTCCCGTGCACGCTCGCTCGCTGAGCAAGCGAGTGAGCGAGTGGGTGTGGGGGGGGGGGGCTGCTCGCCCCTCTGACCCGGCCCCTCCGTCGGTCGGCCGACGGGGCCGACGGGGCCGAGGGGGCCGAGGGGGCCTGGCGAGGCCGACGGCCCCCCTCCGAAGGGCCCCTCGGAGGGGCTCGGCAAGGCCCTCCGAGGGCCCCCCTAAGAAGAGGAGGACGGGAGGGGGGGGGGGGGGCGAGCGGGGCCCCCTCAGAGGGCCCCCCCGATCAGAGGAGGGCTGCGAGGCCCTCCTCGTAGCGGCAGCAGCAGCTGCAGCAGAAGGTGCAGCTGCTGCGGTTGTTGCTGCTGTTGTTGCTGCTTCTGCTGCTGCTGCTTCTGCTGTTGCTGCTGCTCTGCGCAGCAGCTGCTGCTGCTGCTTGCTGCTGCCGCCGCGGCTGCTGCTCCTGCACGCTGCTTCTGCTGCCGCCGCTGCTGTAGTAGCTGCTGCTGCTGCTACTCTGTGCAACAGCTGCTGCTGCTGCTTGATGCTGCCGCCGCTGCTGCTTCTGTTTTTTTTTCCTCTCTCTCGCTCTGCACGCTGCTGCTGCTACTGCTGCTGCTGCGGCTGCTGCTGTTGCTGCTACTACTGCTGCTACTGCTACTACTGCTAAAGCTGCTGCTGCTGCTAAAGCTGCTGCTGCTGCTAAAGTTTCTGTTGCTGCTGCTGCTGCTTCTGCTACTGCTGCGTCGCTGCTTGCTGCTACACGCTGCTGCTGCTCGCTGCTGCCACGGCTGCATGCTGCTGCTGCGTCGCTGCTGCTCGTGCACGCTGCTCCTGCCAATGCGTGCTGCTGCTGATCCTCCTGCTACTGCTACTGTTGCTGCTGTGCGCGACTCACTGCCCCTGTGGCGTTCACGTGCAGTCGCTTCGCGCTCCCTCACGCTGCTGCCGGCGTGGCGCCACGTGGCGCGTTCTCTTAGCGTTCTGCCCACTGCTGCTGCTTTTGCTTCTCACACGCCCCCTTGTGCTTTGATACCAAATTGGAAAATAATTTTAGGGCATGGAGGCCCATGCAAGCACGAACATGAGCTCTGTGTGTGAGTGCGATGTAAGACGGCAAGAATTTGGCTAAGTCTGGAACGCTGAATATAAAGAACAAGGAGAGTTTACAAATGAGCCCCTAACGGGCTTATATAGGGGCGCCGGCAGCTAACCGCACCGGGCCCCGTCACCCCTGCTGAACCCAAATGAGTCAACAGGGAGAACACACTGCATACACCACGAGAGTAGCAAAGGTGGTCTCCTCGAGGCACCGGAACAACTGTCCGAGTGCCCCGGTCTCGACCACCGAGAAAATATGAGCAGTGCCAAAACATCTCTGAATCAACGTCCAGACATCACAGACGGCTTTCCGAACATCGGAAGCCCCATAATAGCCATCAGGTCTCCTCGTCGCACCGGTACAGTCAACCGGGTGCGCGGGTCTGAACCCACCAAGAAAACTCTCCTACCTCCTGACAAGCCCACATGGCTGCCGGAACGCATCGACCGCGTCTCGTCGGCGCTGTCGTAGGTGCTGGAGAAGTCTCGGTGCAGTCTGGAGGCCCGTCGTGTCGTCACGCCCTCCTCTGCCATATACCCCGAATGTGGGTATATCGGTGAACTAGCAGTGTCGGTCGTGACGGGTGGAAGCCACACAAACCAACAATAGGCGGGACAGCCAAACACTCTCACACGTACCTGCACCCAGTGCCACATACTCCTCCTCACTGGAGCTCCTGGCAACACAACCCTGTTTTCCACTCTTCGAGGAGACTGCAGTCCCCCCTGACGAGGAAGATGTAACGAGTGCGGCTGCGAGCATCTGTGTCATGTGCCCAGTCGCTGTCTGTGTAGCCGTCAACGACTACGGAGGGCTGAGCACGGTAGTAGAGTCCTACGCGTGCAGTGGACAACGCGTAGTGGACAACGTGTAGTGCGGCCTCAAGGTGCTTCTGTCGAGGCTGCTGGGAGAACTGGGCAAGGAAGTTGACCGCGAAGGCCACGTCTGCCCAAGTGGTAGTGGCGAGATACACGAGGGAGCCGACAACATTGAGGTAGTCGGTGACGTCGACAGGCTCCCCCAGCTGTGCCGAGTCCAGTGACTTCAGCAGGTGCTGACCTGCTGGAGTCATCGGTGTGGACGCGGTGGGGATGTCTGCGAGCAAAGGAGCAAAACACTCCCCCAGTGTGCGTATGTACGCAGCCTGGTGCACATGCAGGGTGCGACGCTGACGATCACGCTCAAGCTCCATCCCCAAAAACACCCGCGCAGGACCTAGATCCTTCATCTTGTATGCAGACTGCAGCAGGTCTTTCACGGACTGGACAGCTGCCGAGCTGGGTGAGGCAATGAGCAGGTCATCAACATAGACCAACACCGCCAAAAACGGCTCTGAGGGGGTGCTCAAGAAGAGCGCTGGATCAACTGTGCTGCGACGGTAACCTCCCCGCTCGAGAGTCAAGGAGATCTCCATGTTCCAACATCGCGGCGACTGCTTGAGCCCATAGAGGGCTTTGCGCAGTCGCCAGACCTTGCTCGTGCCATCGGTGAAGCCCGGGGGCTGTATCATGTAGATCTCTTCATCGAGCTTCCCGTGCAAGAAGGCGTTGTTGACATCCATCTGCTCAAGTTCCCAGTTGTGTTGGGCAACGAGGCTCAAAAGTGCTCGAGCCGTGGTATATCTCCCGACCGGTGCAAAGGTCTCACCAAAGTCAACGCCGGGGATCTGGGAGAACCCCTTTGCTGTGAGATGTGCCTTGTACCGGTCGACAGTTCCATCGGGCTTCAGCTTACGCCGAAGGACCCATCGGGCGGAGACTGCCTTGCGACCAGCAGGCAGATCCACTAGCTCAAAGACTCCATGATCTTGGAGGGCTGTGAGCTCCTCCTGCATGGCCTTCTCCCAGAGGTCAGCGTCTGTTGCCTCACGAGCCTGCCGGACAGTGGTGGGCTCAGGAGGGAGAGTGGGGAGGCCAGCGACCGCAAAGCATGCGGCGACATAACCGGCGACAGAAGACTGAAGAGCACGGTGGAACTCGTGAGCTACAAGAGCATAGCCAACTGCAGAGTTTGGGTGTACAACGCTCACAGACAGGCCCAGTGCATCAAGGCCGGTGGGGCGCATTGAAGGACCAGCTGTGGAGGATGTGGCTCTGGAGCGGGTGACTCGTTGAGAGGTAGTGGACGAGCCTGCCGGGAGAGACTCAGCAGGCGCCCTAGAAGAGGAGACCTGAGAGGGAGGAAGGGCACAAAGTCTTCCCCCACGAGTATAAGGCTCTGGGCAAGGGGGCCGAGCCTGAGGGGCACCGCCTGCAATGGCGTCAAGCACCGGAGAAACTGCAGGGCCAGGAGATGAGGTGGGAGTAGAGTGAGCAGTGGACTGTGCGGGAGTGGGTGCCGAGTGTGAGGACTCGGGAATGGTGGTAGACGGCGAAGAAACAGGGCTGCCGGCTGAGGACAGGGGTGACTCGGACTCCGGGGAGGGCACTGAGGCCCCCGACTCAGAGGAGACTGGGTCCTCGTCACTGTCCGTAGGAGTGACAACAGGGGACGCTGTCTGAGAGGGAGACGTGGACGCACGGAGATCGGAGGCTAGAATAGACCCACCCCCCCCAAGCCGACGAAGCGAGGAGAGAGAAGACGGAGGAGGGACATGGGACAAGTCACGGGGAAAGACATCCTTAAAGAAGAGGGCGTCACGCGACTCGATGACGCGGGAACGGTCGGGGTCCCAGAAGCGCCACGCCTTAGACATGGCAGAAATGCCAAGAAATGTGCAGAGGCGCGCGCGAGGACTCAGTTTGCCATCACGAAAGTCCTCTGGCAACCAGACAGCAGCCACACAGCCCCAGACACGAGCCAGACGGAGGTCAGTACGGCGACCGTACCAGCGCTCAAAGGGGGTGATGTGACAAGGAAGGGGACCGTGTGGGACACGATTCCACACCCAGGTCATGTACCACATGGCCTCGAAGGAGAAGACGGGAGAGAGGGAAGACTCACTGAGGAGAGTACGAACACCATCAGCAAGGGTGCGGTTCCAGCGTTCAGAGACACCATTCTGCTGGGGTGTGTAGGGAGCCGTGGGTTCCATACACACCCCACGAGAGGTGAGAAAGCGAGCGGTGGGACCCATGAACTCGCCACCACGGTCACAGCGAAAGACTTTGAGCCGGCGACCACAGGCCAACTCAGCCTGTGGTAGCCACGACTCAAGTGTGGGACAGGCGTCACTCTTTTGTGGAAGGGCAAAAACCCAGCGCATCCGAGAAAAGTCGTCTGTGAGACAGTGGACATAACGCCCGACACCCCCAAGGGCGTCATGGGCAAGAGGTCCCATGACGTCAGCGTGCAGGAGGTCAAGTGGGTGAGACGTGCAAGACTCAGACGTGGAGAATGGGGAGCGGTGCATTTTTCCTTGAGCGCAGTCGGGACAGTCAGTGGGGCAGGGTGCAGAGAACGTGTCAGCATCAAGTCCATTCACAGGCATGTCCCGAAGCAGACTGTCAATAGCAGTAGTGTGAATGTGATAGAGACAACGTTGGAGCAATTGTGCATGTGCAGGAGTGAGGGAGCGCGCCACATGAACAAGGGCAGTCGTGGAGGGATGGGGTGCAAACGAGGGCACACGGAACAAGCGGTCACAGCGAGTGCCACGCAGTAAGACACGACCAGTGGTGCGATGCATAACAGAGGCAATACCCCGACTGGATGAGAAGTCCATGCCCTGGTCGTCGAGTGTCGTAACAGACAGCAGACTGAGCTCAAGAGCGGGAACATAGAGAACGTCAGGGAGGAAGAGCTCCCCCCCAGGGCCAACGAAACGGACGACACCGACACCCTGGACAGGGAGAAGGTGGCCAGAGCCAGTGCGTACAAAGCGAACATAACCAACAGGACCCAACGACACAAACGCTGAATGATAGGAAGTCATGTGGTGGGTGGCTCCTGAATCAAGAATCCAGAAGCCACCCAGTCACACGGACAGACGCAGGGTCACGACTCACAGCGGCAATGGCAGAACGAGGAAAGAGGCGGTGACCACAAGCGGCAAGGCAACGAGGGAGACGGTACGACTGCCAATCCTCAATCCATGGGACGTCAACAGGAGGACACCCCTGAACATGACCTGGGGGGGGTCCACGAAGAGACGAGTCAACAGCACACGCAAGGCCCTCCTCAACCGAACGTACACTCTCACCTCCCTGATCACGGAGGTGACGGTGGTGGACGGCGTGAGAGAGCACAGAGTCCAGCTGGCGGTCGTCCTCAGGTGGTCCGGTGATGAGTGCGGTAGAGGAGGGTGGATGGGGACCAGGGGCAGAGGAAGCCCATGTTGGAGGTGAGTAGAAGCCAGAGGGAGGCCCGAAGTAGACAGGGCCTCCAAATCCCGGGGGCCAACCCCAGGGTGCGGATGGAGAAGGTGCAGAGAGGACACTGCTGTAGACAGCTGTTGTAGGCAATGGAGGAGAAGTGTGCGTCGAGCCACGACTGGACCCCGCGGAGGTGGAGGAGCGGGCAGAGCCTCCACCAGACCCTGAAGAGCGTGCCCAATGAGCACGCTTGGCGGAGGCCAGACGTGCGTCATCTGGTGGTGCAGGACACTTGGGCGCCGCATGACCAGCGGCGTCGCAGTTCAAGCAAGTGACAGTGCTGGGAGAGGAAGAGGGGGATGTGGTGCTGCCAGAACCGCGACCTTTGCCACCCTTCCCCTGCCCGCCACCGCCAGTACCACCTCCTCGGCCTTTCCCTTTGCTACCCCCTCCACCACGCCCACCCCCTTGGGAAGCAAGGGAGGTGGCAGTAGTAACAGGGGAGGAGATGGAGGACGAGCTGGAGGCTGAGGAGGTGGAGGAGGAGGGAAGTGCGGTAACTATTACTGCAACGGCTGCGCGGTGGATGCGTTTGTTCTACAAGGAGCTCCACCAGTCGGTGAGGCGCTGGGAGATGAACTCCCATAAAACCCCACTTTCAGGGGGTGCATCGGCGGGAAGAGGGATTGCCGCCAGACGCTCCAACTCTGTGGCCTTCACTTTGCGAAAGATGTCACTGAGTTCAGGGATGAGGCCGTTGACGATGGAGAGGACAGCAGGGAGTTGGCCTGGGGCGGCCTTGCTGAGGTCACGCAGCAGTCGCAGACTGCGAGCCCAATAGGCGTCAGCAGTCTCGTCAGCACGCATGGAAAGCATGTTGAACTGGATGGTGAGGACGCTCTGTGTTGTGTGTCCAGTGACTGTCGTGCGCCGCTTAATCAGGGCATAAGCCCCAACCGGGTCAGCGGGGGTGCGGCGTCCAGTGTCAGCATTGTAGGATCCAATCTCATCAGTGAGATCGTCTGGTCCGGCGCGAATGAGGGCACGGACCGCTCGCGCCGACTCAGAATCGACTGGCACAAAAGGTGGGACAGCTGAGGGATTTGGTGCATGGTAGTATTCCCAGAGTTGTTCCCCTTGCGCCCAGGCACTGAAACGAACCTCCCAAGAGTGAAAAGTAAGACTGGATGTGAAATGGGGTGGATTGGAGTCAAAGTCAGGCTTGCGTTGCACTGATGAAGCAAGAGCTTTGGCTGCAGCAGTGCCAGCAGCTGCGGCGACTGCAAGTGGATTAGAGGAGGATGTGCCAGCGGCAGTGGAAGCGGAAGCGGGAGAAGTGGAAAATGCTACAGCAATGCTAGCGGACTGAGTGCTACGCAGTGTGGGCTGCAGACGATTCAGAACCAAGTCAGCGATGTGATCAGCGAATGTCTCTTGGTCAGCCTGCTCAGCCCTCAATTTTTCCTCAGCAGCGCGCTGAGCACTGAGAGCTGCCTGCAACGCAGTGCGCTCACGCTGAAGCTCAGCCTGCAGTGCTGTGTATTGGTCATCGTCGACTGGTATTGTGCCAGCGACGTGACTCTGCCGAATTTTTTTTGGCAGAGTTTCCCTTGCCCCAGTGGGCGTGAGAAAGTAAGATATTGGGGTTGGAAGTGCACTGCAAGGCAACAACCTGAACGCACAAACACGCCGATACAGGAAAGGTAGAGAGAGTGGGAGAACAAGAGAAGGCAAGCTCACCACGCACGGCGGTGCAGAGAGAACAGTGGTGGCAGTGCCGCAGCAGCTGAGGAGGCGACGACTGCGACAACGGCTGATGTGGTGACCACAAAGCAAGCTACACCGGTCAGGGCTGCACCTGACAGAGTGGCGATGACTGTAGCGGTCAAGACCAACAGTTGTATGTGCCGAGTGACTGACGGTGATGAGGAGGGTAGAGAGGCTGCCTGTGTTGTGGAGGCGTTGGCAGAGTCAACTGCACTGGAGAGTGCTGTGGCTGCAGCGGCTGCGGTGGACGCAACTGCATTTGCTGCTGCAGCAATCTGAGTTGCTACGTTGACGGCAGATGCCGCCAAAGGTCCCTGGTCGACCGCTGCAGTGTATGTGACAATGGCTCGACCAGCAGCAGTGCTGGCTGGTGCACGTGCGGCACGTGCTGTGGCTGCAAAGGTAGTGGCAACGGCAGCGCTGGATGCAAGGGTAGCCTGCAGTGCTGAAAGAATATCTGGAGACGAGATGGGCTCTACAGCAATTGCGGCTGGGGATGTAGCAAAATGCGGAGCGGAGGCCTCTGATGCTGCTGCTGCAGAAGGTGGAGCTGCACCACGGGGAACAGCACGGCGGTGTTGCGGGCGCGTCGTATGGGAAATGGGTGGGCTTACCAGAGAGTGAAGAGGTCGGTGGTCGCGTTGTGGTGCTGTTGCTGGCTGATTCAGCGACGTTGGAGAGTCGTTGTCGGCCGATTGGCAACGAGTCGCGTAGTCCCTTGCATCCGCCCACGCATAGTGATCAGCGGGATTGTAGTCTTCACCGGGGTGATACCCCGGACTGCTGCAACGCACCCTCGACCACACTTCTCTCTCCGCCCGCTCCTCGTAGTACGCGAGCTCCTCGTCAGTGTGTGCACGGTCCCGAGCCGCTGTGGATGACGGAGGGGTGGGCTCGGTCTCAGGTGGAGACGCCAGCGTTCTAAATGCTGGGCTCCCTCAGGGCAGCCCGAGGTAATTGAGAGTGTGCTGGGTCAAGCCTCGCTGCAGGGTTGAAGCAGAGGTCATGGCTGTGAAGCTAGCAGCTGCACAGAACGGTGGCTGCTGCGGCTGCCTAGGCTGCCATGGTCTCATGCTATGGCTTGCACGGGATCACTCGCGGATCAGCTGTGATTCGAAGGAGGTTCACAGGTTGGTGCTAGCGGCTGCATAGAATGGCGGCTGCTGCTGTCACCCAAGCTGCTACGGTCTCGTGCTAAGGTTCACGAGTGCGATGCCAGTGGCTGCAAAGAATGGCTGCTGCTGGTGCTGCTTAGGCCGCCACGGCCTCATGCGGTGGCTTGTGTGTGATCACTTGATGCCAGTGGCTGCACAGAATGGCGGCTGCTACTGCTGCCTAAGCTGCCACGGTCTCGTGCTAAGGTTCATGATTGCGATGCTAGCAGCTGCATGAAACGGCTGCTGCTGCTGTTGCTTAGGCTGACACGGCCTCGTGCTGTGGCTTGCGCGGGATCACCCGTCGCTCGATGTTATCGGCTGCACAAAATGGCAGTTGCTGATGCTGCCTAAGCTGCCACGATCTTGTGCTAGGGTTCACGAGTGTGATGCAAGCGGTTGCATAAAACGACTGCTGCTGCTGTTGCTCAGGCCAACACAGCCTCGTGCTGTGGCTTGCGCGGGATCACCCGTTGCTTGATGTTAGCGGCTGCACAGAATGGCAGCTGTTGCTGCTGCCTAAGCTGCCACGATCTCATGCTAGGGTTCACGAGGCTGATGCCAGTGGCTGCACGGAATGGCTACTGCTGTTGCTGCTTAGGTCGCCGCGGTCTCGTGCTGTGGCTTGTGCGGGATCACCCGTCGCTTAGCGCGTGAGTCTCATGAGGTCCCAGGACGTCGCGGCGGGAGGGACAGCCCTCCTGCTCTGATACCAGTAGGTAGGCGCAGCCACTATGCTAGCAAGCAAGTAGGAGACAAGCAATGGAGTACGCCATGGATCGGGGAACACTCACGACTTAGAAAAGTGAAGTAAACAAGACACAGCTTGGCGAGAGTAAGTGTGAGTGAGGTGGTGAGAGCCAGTTGACTGGGCCACCCACACGAGACACTCGTCGTGGGGCCCGGCCGCCACCCAGGGATCAAACCCGACCCTGGAGCGAATGAGCTTCAGGCGGTTTCTCACACGCCGGCACAAGCCGGACGTGTGGTCCCGAGGGATCAGCAACCCGATTCACCACTCTAGGAACATGCAAGTGTTCAATCAACTAACAAGCATGCAATCCAACAAGTTGTATCCCCTTTTTAGCATGTGAGGGTATCACTAAACTAAGGCATGTGACAAGGCTGGTGCTGAAGCCACCACTCGGCAGCTTGATGGAGGCATCTCCACTGTGCACTTCATGCTGTACCACAGTCTTGCACCAGTGAGCCTTAATCCAGTTCAATCACCTGCAGTGGTGAGGTTTGTGCATGAATGGAGACAAGAGGGCACTTGCGTGTGTTTGTGACAATAACCAACATGCCACAACCAGAAATAGAACAGAGTGCATAGAAATAGCATCTGCAGTGGCAGTGACCGTTGGCGGCTCGACTGCCGCGGAGGCCTGCCGATGGAGCTGAGCGCATCGCCGTAGGGAGGAGGCTTCAGGAAACGGTGCGTGGGCCTCAGCGCGCGTCGGCTCCACCGCGCGACACTCCAACAGCGTCGAGTCTCGCCGTCAGTCATCTGCATGCCGATGTACACAAGCCGGGAGGACACAACAGAGTGTAATGAGAGATGCGCGAAAAACCAACACTCCCCCATGACTCGCAGGCGTAGTGCACATGGGCGGGCAGAGACAGAGTCAACATCCAGACTCCCCCAGGGCAAGCAGAGACGCAGGCAGAGACAAAGAGAACCACTCACGGACGCACGCCGACCGAACTGACAGCCTTCTGGAATGAGTCGAGCTTCAGTGCCTTAGTCAAGAAGTCAGCCAACTGCCGTGCTGTCTCGACCCACACAATGCTGATGCTGCCGTCACACAACAACAAACACACATAGTGATACTCAACGTTCATGTGCTTTGTGCGTGTGTGATGCACGCCGTCATTGTTGGCGATGGCCATGGCACTCTCATTGTCACAATGCAACGTGATGGATGCGACAGACTGACGCAACTCGGACAACAGACGACGCAACCACACACTCACACGCGCCTTAGCCAAGAGCCACGTACTCAACCTCAGCAGTGCTGTGTGCAATGCATCCCCGCTTGCCACTGTGCATGGACACAGCTGTGCCGCCAATCAGAAAGATCCAGCCTGTGCGACTCTTACCGTTCGGACTGTCGGCCCAGTCACTGTGGTGTAGCCCACTACGACAACAGACAACTGACGACAGAACATGAGACCTCGCCGAGGAGTCGAGACGACATAGCGCAGTACTCGGATCGCTGCCTCATGGTGGAGGCGACGCGGCTCCTGAGAAAACTGAGCTAGGAGCTTGACGGTGAACGCGATGTCTGGGCGCGTCGTCGTCGCCAGGAACATCAGTGACCCGATGACTCGCAGGTACGTGGTCACATCAACTGGCTCCCCCACAACGGCTGAGTCAGGACCCTTTAGCTTCACCTGGCCATCTGGTGACATGGGTGAGGATGCGCTCGACACGAGTGGCAGGTCCTCGGCGAAGCGAGTGGACAGAGTCTGCACATAGGTAGCCTGATGGACATGGAGGATGCCATTGGAGCGATCATGCTCGAGCTCCATGCCTAGGAAGACTTGGGCAGACCCAAGATCCTTCATCTGGTAGGCGGCGTGCAACAAGTCCTTGACATGCTGGATGGCAGCAGTGTCTGGCGATGCAATGAGGAGATCGTCAATGTACACCAGAACAGTAGCGAATGTCTTGCCTTGCGGACTGACAAACAGTGCAGGGTCCACGGTTCTACGCTGGAGCCCACCACAAAGGAGCGTACTGGTGATCTCCTGGTTCCAGCACCGAGGCGAGTGCTTCAGGCCAAAGAGGGCCTTATGCAGTCGCCACACTCTCCCGCTGCCATTGTTGAAGCATGGTGGCTGCACCATGTAAAGCTCCTTACCCTCCAGTGAACCATGTTGAAAAGCGTTGCTCACATCCGTGTGATGCAGCTCCCACCCGTGCTGGGTGACGAGACTGAAGAGTGCCCGCCTGGTGGAGAACCGGCCAACTGAGGCAAACATCTGGTCGTAGTCGACCCTAGGAACCTGGGCAAACCCCTTTGCTGTAAGGCGGGCCTTTTATTTGTCCAAGGACCAGTCAGGCTTCCACTTGCGTTGAAAGACCCCCTTGGCGCCGATGGCCTTCCGACCTGGGGGAAGGTCGACGAGGTCGTACACATGGTGCTGTCGGATGGCGGCGAGCTCATCGACGCAGGCAACGTCCCAGTGTGCGGCCTGAAGAGAGGCTCGTGCCTCGCGCAAGGTGGCTGGGTCCTCCGGGGGTGCTGTGGAGTGGACTGAGAGAGCGTGTGCCTCTCGAGCCCCAGGTGGGATGCGCGCGAGTGTGGCCACGACAGCGTGCCGATGCTCGTGATGGAGCATGGCGTAGCCCAATGTGGAGCCTAGGTGCAGGTCTGCAATGATGGCCGAGGTGGTCAGGCCGAGGGCCTTGGTGCCAAGGTCCTCACTCACGACTGAGGGAGTGGAGGAGACACGTGGAGCCACGGGGGGTCGAGGCGCCACGGAGAGCGGTGCGACGGGCTGCGTGTTGGAATGATGCTCCTCACCATGGCAGGAGTGACTCAAAAAAGGAACACCAAAAAGACAAGCCTTAGTGGCTTAGTGGTTCATAGTGTCCACCTCTAGAGGCAGGGGCCCGGGTTCAAGTCCCACAAGATGAAATTCTGCCCTGCCTCAAGGGAGGTGGAAAATAGATGCCAGGAAGCTAGCTCAACCTCTAGAGTTCCTCTTTAAGTTTCTAGAAGGCCAGGTGAGGGTCCAGGAAGGTGGCACACCTTCTAGAAGGGGTGACTTGTCCTACAAGGCATCTAGAGGTGTCTTGGTCTTCTGGACACCTTCCCTCCTACTAGAAGCAAGCTGAGGAATCTAGGAAGGGGCAGAAGCTTCTAGAGGAGGGAAGGGATGCCTTCCTAGGTGGGAAAAGGACAGCCTACCAAGGAGCACTCTAGAAGCCATAGAATCTGCTAGGAAGCTCCAAATCTGGCATGCTTTGGTGTTCTGGAAAGCTTAGATCAGTGGCTATAAAATGCCACTGCTTGTGAGCCTTGAT
>SZWC01002717.1:37287-77840 GCA_023375785.1 Penium margaritaceum
GGTTGGGAGGTCGACTCTCAGTTGCAAGCTATGATCCTCCTTCTGGCCTTGCCAGACAGTTGGAGTCCCATGATCACAGTCCTTGGTGGCTGGCCTTCCGACGAGCTGAAGTACCCCAAGGTTGCTGAGTACGTACGCAATGAGTGGATGCGACGTGGCGGTCGAGAGAGTGCAGCGGCATCAAGTTCAGCTTACACGGTTCATCCTCAAAGTGGAGGCCAAGGCGACAAGTGGAAGGGTGCCAAAAAGGGCACCAAGAAGGGTGACAAGAAGGGGGAGTGCTTCAACTGCGGCAAAGAGGACCACTACGCACGCAACTGTCCCAAGAAGAAAACAGATCGGTCGCAGCGGGACGGGAAGAAAGATGAGCACGCCCTTATGGCGTACAACTCCACCAACTTGAAGGATCCGGGAGTTGCCGTCATCGACTCCGGATCAGGCCGCCACACGCAATGCAACAGGGCGGCATTTGTCACCTACGGCGCCTCGGAGAGACGCATGACGGTGGCCAACGGAAAAACAGAGGTGGCCGCCGGTGAGGGTAACGTCCGCATGGAGTCAATTGTGGATGGAAAACCTGTCATGAGCACAATCTACAATGTTCTGCATATGCCTAGCTTTGGGGCAAACCTGCTCTCCGTCAGCCGCCTTACCGACAAGGGACTTGAGGTGCTCTTCACAAAGAAGGAGGCCGTCATCCGCAAAGAGGGCAAAGGTGAGGTGATTGCGCGTGCCAAGAGGGAGGACGACTTGTACCTGCTACGCGCAAAGATCCTCAGCAGNGGGAGGAAGCCGGCGGTGGGTCACCTCCGCACGTTTGGTTGTGTTGCACATGCAATGGTGCAGGCACGTGAGGGACGGAGCAAGCTGGACCCGCGTACCCGTCGGTGTATTTTCCTTGGATATGAGAGCGGAAGCAAGGCGTATCGGCTCTTTGACCCAAGGAGGCAGCAGATTGTGCGGAGTCGCGACGTCACATTCGACGAGAAAAGCCGTTGGACAGACAAGGAGGCAGGTCTCTCCAAGAGGGGGGAGTGGATGCCACTCCTTGAGGGGGAGACGCCGGAGGACGTGAATGAGGGTGACGTCCTCGCAGCAGCACCAGCCGGAGAGGATCGCCCGAGGGATGTGCAACCGGTAGAATATGTTCCGGCCAGTTCGGACGAAGAATCCAAAGCACCGGAGAGGGACGTGGAGGCGGGGAGTCGACCGATGTCTCCAAGGTCTCCAAGAGAGGGGGAGCAGGCGCTTGGAGAGTATGGCGCCGAAAGGGGACAGCAACAACAACAACCGCCTCGAGAGCCCCGCACGAGCAACCGTGTGCGAAGAAGGACAAAAAGGTACGATGCCGACAAGGGCATCTGGACTGGGTTCGCACAAGTCTTCTTCACGCAAGAGGAGCATGAAGGAGGCACTGCACCAGAAGGATGGGGCTGAGTGGGAGGGAGCAATAAAGTGTAAGCTCGCCTCCCATGAGGAGAAAGGCTCCTCAGTTGCAGGTTGAGCATGGACGACTGCCATGGGTGATGTGCAAGGGGGAGATTGTTGGAATGATGCTCCTCACCATGGCAGGAGTGACTCCAAAGAGGAACACCAAAAAGACAAGCCTTAGTGGCTTAGTGGTTAATGGTGTCCACCTCTAGAGGCAGGGGCCCGGGTTCAAGTCCCACAAGATGAAATTCTGCCCTGCCTCAAGGGAGGTGGAAAATAGATGTCAGGAAGCTAGCTCAACCTCTAGAGTTCCTCTTTAAGTTTCTAGAAGGCCAGATGAGGGTCCAGGAAGGTGGCACACCTTCTAGAAGGGGTGACTTGTCCTACAAGGCATCTAGAGGTGTCTTGGTCTTCTGGACACCTTCCCTCCTACTAGAAGCAAGCTGAGGAATCTAGGAAGGGGCAGAAGCTTCTAGAGGAGGGAAGGGATGCCTTCCTAGGTGGGAAAAGGACAGCCTACCAAGGAGCACTCTAGAAGCCATAGAATCTGCTAGGAAGCTCCAAATCTGGCATGCTTTGGTGTTCTGGAAAGCTTAGATCAGTGGCTATAAAATGCCACTTCTTGTGAGCCTTGATCAAGTGTTAATTCCCATCCAATTGAGGACAAAACTATTTCCTCACTCTCTGACCAGATTTTGCCATCCTTGGAACCAGTTGCCTCCACAGTTTCAGTCTCTCCAAAAACAATTGGTGGTGTGAAACAACCACTGCTAGGGACCCTACAAGGTGCACACTCACCCTCAGGCCAACACTGCGTGCTCACCGACGGCCTTGGTCGGAGGCTGCCGCCTGGGCCACGTGTGTAGCGTGGCAGGGCAGGCAATGGCACTGAGTTTGCCGGGCCAATGGAGGCGGACGGGGGTGCTGGCCTGGAGGGAGCAGAAAACGCGACTGGGGCTGCCGGCCCGGAGGGACCAGCGGACGCGGCTGGGGCTGCCAGCCCAAAGGGACCAGCAGACGCGACTGGGGCTATTGTCCCAGAGGGACTAGCGAACGCGGGTGGGGCTGCCGGCCCAGAGGGACCAGTGGACGCGACTGGGGCAGCCGGCCCGGAAGGACCAGCGGATGCGACTGGGGATGCCGGCCCAGAGGGACTAGCGGACACGACTGGGGCTGCCGGCCCAGAGGGACAAGCGGACGCCACTGGGGCTGCCCGCCCGAAGGGACTAGCGGACACGACTGAAGCTGCCAGCCCGGAGGGACCAGTGGAAGCGACTGGGGCTGCCGGCCCAGAGGGACCAGCGGACACGACTGGGGCTGCCGGCCCGGAGGGACCAGCGGACACGACTGGGGCTGCCGGCCCAAAGGGACCAGCGGACGCGACTGCGGCTGCCGGCCCGGGGGGACCAGCAGACACGACTGGGGCTACCGGCCCGGAGGGACTAGCGGACGCGACTGGGGCTGCCGGCCCAGAGGGACCAGCGGACGCGACTGGGGCTGCCGGCCCAGAGGGACCAGCGGACACGACTGGGGCTACCGGACCGTAGGGACCAACGGATGTGTCACCCAGAAGCGGTAGGACGGAGGACAGACTCACCACTCCCCCACACGTCGGGATAGACACGGACGAGCCGGAGCGGATGAGATCGCAAGGAAATAGGGTCTCGAAGAAGAGGGCATCCCGGGACTCGACGATGCAGTTCCGGGAGGGATCCCAAAAGCGCCAGGCCTTGGACTGACAAGAGATCCCAAGGAAGGTGCAGGGACGTCCGCGGGGGGCGAGCTTGCCGCCCTGTTGCAGGGCGGGCAGCCACACAATGGCCACGCAACCCCAGACGCGAGCGGGGCGGAGGTCACTGCGCTGACCGCACGAATGCTGGTACGGCGTGGATTGGCGGGGTAGAGGACCGTGGGGAATCCGGTTCCAAACCCAGGTCATGTAGGCCATGGCTTCAAAGTAGAAGCCCTCGGAGAGACCGGACTCAACCCGCATGGTGCGGACGGCGTCGGCCATGGTCCGGTTCCACCACTTGGAGACACTGTTCTGGGCGGGTGTGTAAGGAACAAATGTCTCATGGTGGATCCCGCGGGAGGCGAGGAAAGTCGTGGCCTCACCCATGTACTCGCCACCGAATCGGAGCGAAAGCGGCAAAGGGAGCGGCCACACGCACGCTTCGCGAGGACAAGCCATTCCTGGATGGCACGGGCGACATCGCTCTTCTGCCGAAAGCAGAAGACTAAGCGGTAGTGAGAATAGTCGTCCGTGAGGGTGAGGACATAGCGGCCATGCTCGCCGACGGACTTGGTGGGGAGAGGACCCATCACGTCCGAATGGACAAGGTCGAGAGGCGCGGATGCACGGGAGGAAGACAATGGGTATGTGGACCGCTGCATCTTCCCCTGAGCGCAGTCAATGCACTCAGTGGGGTACGGGAGAGGGAAAGTCTCTGGGTCAAGGCCTTTGGCCGGCTGGGTGCCGAGCATGCTGTCTACGGCGACAGAGTGGACGTGGCAAAGTCGGCGGTGCAAGAGGTGGGTGTGCTGAGGAGAAAGCGTACTGGTGACAAACACGTGACCTGTGGCGGCCGACGGGGAGGAGACGGGAGAAGAGGAGAGGCAAGGAACATGCCACAGGTTGCCACGGGCGGTGGCGTGCAGTATGACAAGACCAGACGGACGCAACGACACAGTGCCAACACCACATGAGTGCACAACGTCCATGCTCATGCGGTCAAGGGCAGTGACGGATAAGAGGCTGAGCTTGAGACCAAGGATGAAGAGGATATTGGTCAGAAAGACGTCAATGGCAGGACCACGGAAACGAACGACGCCAACACCACGGACAGGCAACACCTGTCCGGAGCCCGTCCGGACACCGGAGACATCGCCTACAGGACCAAGCATACGAAACGCCTCACGAGAGGCCGTCATGTGATGCGTGGCCCGGGAGTCGATGATCCAAGTCTGAGCAGGGTCCTGGACAGGGGTCGCCAGATCGCTCACAGTCACATGACAGCAAGCAAGGGATGCAGACATGGTGGAAGGAGGCGCAAAATGAGCCTGCCAGTTGTCAAGCCATGCAATGTCGTCATGGAGAGAGGTGACAGAGACCACGGGAGACGATGAGACAGACGAGGAGACGGGACATGACCGCAGCCCAGCCTCAGTCATGCAGGGCTCGGGAGGAGAGCAGGAGGTGATGCAACTCGCACTTCCCTTGGGAGGAGGGCGAGGCAGGCCGAGCTGGAGCGCGATGAACTACTCCAGCTGACGCTCACGGGAGGACGGCCCGGGAGTGTAGACGGAGTGTGGAGTGATGGTGCTAGAGCCCGAGTAGGAGGAGGACTGAGCCGGCGAAGGAAACGGAGGCGCCGACGGCTGCAGATGGTGTGGCTGTTGCGCTGGTGTATGTTGGACTGGCAGGGCAACCGGAGTCGTGGAGCTGCTGGATGATGTCGAGGTGTCGGAGTCGACGACAGCTACGGCGGCAAAGGCGAGACGGCGCTCCCGCTTGCGATGCATGGTGGCGATGACGCGCGCCTCGTCCGTTGGTAGGGGGCATGTATACCACCCGTGCCCAGGCTGGCCATAGTTGTGGCAGACCGAGCCACCACTGACGGATCCGGTCGACGGCTGCTGTTGCTGGCCCTTGCCCTTCTTGCCCCGACGCTTCTTCTTCCCCGACAACAAAGAGCTCGAGGAGGTAGCTGTGGCGGGGAAGGCGACTGCTATGGAGGCGACAGCAGGGGAGGCGAGGGCCTCCGTGGGCTGGAGGTGGGACTCTAGACGAGCTTCCTGAGTCCGGAGGAAGAGCTCGTACGCCCAAGGCATGAAGGTGCCCTGGGCTGCCATGGTGGAGAGGACGTCCTGCGGGTAGTGAACGAAGACATCTACGTATGCTGTGGTGGCACCGTGCTTGATGGTGAGGAGCGCGGCCAGCGGGGGTGGTGCTGAGGTGCCGAGGCGCTGAAGGATGTCCTCTGCCCGTTGCCAGTAGACGGTGACAGTCTCGGTCTCCCCCATGTGCAGGGAGTTAAACTCCCGCAGTAGACGGCTGGTCTCAATATCGCTAGATAGGCGATGAGGGCGAGTGAGGATGTGCCACGCGGCAGCAGGGTCCGGGGTGGCGCCAGTGGTGACGTCACCGAGGAAAGGCTCCAGGGCTAAGCGAGAAGCCGGAGGGGCGACTGGCATGAGGGCACGTACGACGCGACCAGCGTCATACAATTGGTCGGCCTGGGTAGTGTCGTACGGGTGGCTGTAGTATGGCCACCGGCCCTCACTCTGCGCCCAGATTCGGAAGGTGAGCTCCGAGCTCCGAAACTGTTCGCCGGATTGAAGGGGCGGGGGCGACGTCTCAAAGTCCTTCTGCCGACGGCCGGTGCCCTGAGTGGGGCCAAGGACGGAGGTCACCATCTGCCGCTGGCGCTGAGTGTGCTGCTGCGCTAGGTAGTGCGTGGCGGCGGACACAACGGGACTAGCGTGCGCATGAGGAATGAATGGCGGCAGTGTACTGGTGGCAGTCTGGGAGGCCAATGGCTGCAATGCTGCAAGCTGCTGCGTCAAGGCAGGGAGCTGTTGCTGAAGGGCAGCCAGGGGGTCAGGGTTGCCGGCGACAATGCCGGTGTGCTGCTGCTGCTGCTGTTGCTGCTGCTGCTGCTACTGCTGCTGCTGCTGCAGCTGCTGCAGCTGCTGCAGCTATTGCACAAATGGAGGGCTAGGGGTCCCCCCAACGGAGGAAGACCCCTCACTGGGACTGTCTGTCATGGCAGATTTATTACCCCAGTGTTTGTTTTCTCTCTTTGTGTGCTTCCGAGGTTAACAAGGACGTCAGCCCAGAACGGCTGACATCACCAGCCGCGCTGTGGAGTTTCTTCCCCTTCCCTTTCCCCTCCTTTTGCCCCCCCTTTTTTTGTGCGTGCTGATGATGTCAGCAGTGACGTCAGCAGTGACGTCAGCGAAGGGCTGCTGCCGTCAGTAGTTGTGGTTGCTACAGCTGTTGTTGTTGTTGCTGCTGCTACTGCTGCGGCTACTGCTACGGCTGATGCTGTTGCTGATGTGGCTGCAGCTGTTGCTGCTGCTGTTGTGGCTGCTGCTGTAGGAGCCGCTGCTGTTGCGGCTGTTGCTGCTGTTGCACGCTGCTCCAGATGCTGTGGGGTGGAGGATTCTTTATGTCTCCCCTTTTTTTGTTTTGTTTTGTTTTTCTCTTTTTCGCTCCTCACAACGAGCTTCCCTGCTTGCTAGGAGCAACGAGTCGCGAGCAACAAGCTCGCTACTCGTTGCTCGCTACTCGCAGCAAGCAGCGAGCAGCCAACAGCGAGCAGCAAGCTCGCTGCTCGCGGCTCGCTGCTCACAACGAGCAGCGAGCTCGCTGCCAGCAGCTCGCTGCTCGCTGCGAATAGCGGGCAGCGGACTGAGGGCAGCTGCGGCTGCCTATGCTACTGGTGGCTGCTGCAGCCGTCACTGCTAGCTGCTGCTGGCCGCTGCCGGCTGCTGCTTGCTACTACAGCTGCTGCCGTCGGCTGCTGTTGCTTGCTACTGCTGCTGCTGTCGCTTGCTGCTGCTGCTGCGAGCTGCTGCTACTGCCGGCTGCTACTCTACACAGCTGTTGCTTGCTGTTGCTGCTAGTGCTAGCTGCTGCTTCAAGCTACTGCTGTTGCTGCAAGCTGCTGCTGCAAGCTACTGCTGTTGTTGCAAGCTGCTGCTGCCAGCCACTCCACCTGGATGACGTCGCCGCTTGCGTTGTCACCAGGAAGCGCTCGACGTGGCCTGCCGCTCACCTCCTCGAGTCAAACATGGGGGTCAGCGCTGCTGGAAAAATTCGGCATCATTTCCGCTGGCCCAGTGGCCGTGGGGAAAACTCTGACGCCGCCACCAGCCGGGTCAATGCTGTCGGAAAAAAATCCGGCAGCATTTACCCTGCACTGGCGCGTATGGGGGTCCGCCGGCGTTGTCTGGCACCTGTACGCTAGTCTTCTGCTACTGCTGCTACGCTCTGGCTCTGATGCCAAAAAGGGAACGCTATGCAGCAGGTTGGGGCAGCAGCGTTGTCGATGTAGCGTGCGGGCTTCCACGCTCGTTGCTTAAGTCTGCTGCCCCCTCAGTCTGCTCCTCTGGAGACTAAGTCTGGAAGCTCTGGATTTGTTACTCAGAAACGCGCGCGCCAGTGTTAGCGTCAAAAAGCAGCTGAAAACTGGAAGTAACTGATTAGAAGTGAAGAATGAGCAACAATGGGAGACCCCTCCAAGTTCTAGCTCCCCCCCACTACTGTAGAACTTGTTACTCAGCTAACCAGCCAATCAGAAAATAGTGCTAGACCTATTTTCTGGCAGGCAGGGTTTTCTCGGTGAGCCCTGCCAGACNTGCGGGCTTCCATGCTCGTTGCTTAAGTCTGCTGTCCCCTCAGTGTGCTGCTCTGGAGACTAAGTCTGGAAGCTCTGGATTTGTTACTCAGAAACGCGCGCGCCAGTTTTAGCGTCAAAAAGCAGCTGAAAACTGGAAGTAACTGATTAGAAGTGAAGAATGAGCAACAATGGGAGACTCCTCCAAGTTCTAGGCCCCCCCCACTAGTGTAAAAGTTGTTCCTCAGCTAACCAGCCAATCAGAAAATAGTGCTAGACCTATTTTCTGGCAGGCAGGGTTTTCTCAATGAGCCCTGCCAGACGCCCGACAGCCCAAAACCCGGGCGTCGTCCGTTTTGCCTGAAAATTGGACCATACCATAATACCAACGCTACAAACGCAGTCGTGCGGTCAGAATCAGCCTGAAAAAATAGCAGCGAAGAGTTATGGCTGCCCGAACCCAGGCAGTGCCTACGACGGTCAGTGACGCCAAACAGGGCCACACAGCAGGAGACACGGACCCTAGGCATAGCACAACAATGCAGACACAATGCCACAACCACAAACAGAACAGAGTGCATAGAAACAGAATCTGCAGTGGCAGTGACCGCCGGCGGCTCGACCGCCGTGGAGGCCTGCCGATGGAGCTGAGCGCATCGCCGTAGGGAGGAAGCTTCAGCAAACGGTGCGTGGGCCTCAGCACGCGTGGGCTCCAGGGTGCGACACTCCAGCAGCGTCGAGTCTCGCCGTCAGTCATCTGCACGCCGATGTACACAAGCCCGGATGACACAACAGAGTATAATGAGAGATTCGCGAAAAACCAACATAGAGTTTATTACTCAGCTAACCAAAGAATCAGAAGATAGACCTGTTTTCTGGTAGGCAGAGTTTTTCTCGGTGAGGCCGTCCAGACGGCCGACAGCCCAAAATCTGAGCATTGTCCGTTTTTCCTGAAAACTGGACCACAGCATAATGCAAACGCAGTTGTGCGGTCAGAATCAGCCAGAAAAATAGAAGTGAGGAGTTATGGCTACCTAAATCTAGGCAGCGTGTACGCTAACCCCCGGTACCAACAGTGTTAGAAAATCATGAAGCCTGGACCCTAGGCATGACATAGCACAGTGAACGCAGCAATGCATTCACACACGGCGCAAGACATGCGCATAAAGCAAATGTACTGACAGTGCCTGTCGGCGGCACGACTGCCAAGGAGGTCCGCTGATGGAGCTGAGCACGAAGGACGGAGGAGGCTCTAGCAAACTGCCTCTATGCCTCAGCGTGCGTTCACTGGGCGATACTCCATCAGCGTCGCGTCTCACCGTCAGTCATCTGCACGTCGATATACACAACCTGGGAGGACAAAACTGAGAAGATGTGTGGATGCTTCCTAGCGACACAGCAGCCGACTAGGCGTCACTGCCTGGTCAGACGGTGACGACAGTCACAAGTCGTGCACACAACGGCAAGGGTCTGGCTAAGAGACACAAGGCAAAGTGTCAAAATGCATGAGTAGCATTTGCAGAGAGAAATGACAAATGACAGGTCCATGTCATAACTACCTGCCGTGGCGCACAGCGGGTGTCACACGCGACAGTGCAAGAACTGTCATAAAACGGCTCAAAACCACTGTTTTGGCTGTAACTCTGCGCGGACATGTCAGAACGCTACGCTGTCTGTGTTGGTTTTCGTGCATCTCTCATTGTACCCTGTTGTGTCCTCTCGGCTTGTGTACATCGGCGTGCAGATGACTGACGGCGATAGTTGACATCGCTGGAGTGTCGCACGGTGGAGCCGACGCACGCTGAGGCCCACTCACCCGTCGCTGGAGCCTCCTCCCTCTGGCAATGCGCTCAGGTCCATCGGCAGGCCTCCTCTGTGGTCGGGCCGCCGGCAGTCACTGCCACTGCGGATGCAGTCTGCATGCACCTAGAGCTGTGTCTGGCTGTGGCATTGTGTCTGCAGCATCATGCGATGCCTAGGGTCCATGTCTTCTGTTGTATGGCCCTGTTTGGCATCGTTGACTGTCGTAGGCACTGCCTGGGTTCCTGCAGCCATAACTTCTTGTAGCTATTTTTCTAGCTGATTCTGACCACACGACTGCGTTCGCAGCGTTGGTATTATGGTATGGTCCAGTTTTCAGGCAAAACGGACCACGCCCGGGTTTTGGGCTGTCGGGCGTCTGGCAGGGCTCACCGAGAAAACCCTGCCTGCCAGAAAAGAGGTCCAGTGCTGTTTTCTGATTGGCTGGTTAGCTGAGTAACGACTTTTACACTAGTGGGGGGGGGCTAGAACTTGGAAGGGTTCCCCATTGTTGCTAATTCTTCATTGTTAATCAGTTACATCCAGTTTTCAGCTACTTTCTGGCGTCAACACTGGCGCGCGCACTTCTGAGTAACAAACCTAGAGCTTCCCGACTTGGTCTCTAGAGCAGCAGACAGAGGGGGCAGCAGACTTAAGCAACGAGCATGGAAGCCCGCATGCTGCATCAACAACGCATGCTGCCCCAACCTGCTGCCTAGGTTTTCAGCTTGGTATCAGAGCCAGTGCGTAGCAGCAGTAGTGGAAGACTGGCGTACAGGTGCTAGACGACGCCGGCGCACCCCCATACGCGCCAGTGGAGGGGAAATGCTGTAGGATATTTTCCGGCAGCATTGACCCGCCTGGCGGCGGCATCAGATTTTTTCGCACGGCCATTGGGCTATTGGAAATGCTGCCGAAGTTTTTTCGGCAGCACTGACCCCCACACGTGATGCGAGGAGGTGAGCGGCAGGCCGCGTCGAATACCTGTGGGCGATGACGCATGGGGCAACGTCACCCAGGTGCAGTTACTTGCACCAGCACGCAGCAGCAGTAGCATGTAGTAGCGGCAGCTGCAGGCAACGGCAGCGAGCAGTGGCAGCAGCAGCCAGCAGCAGCTGCCTGAAGCAGCAGCAGCTGGCAGAAGCTACAGCTCGCAGTAGCCTATAGCAGCACCAGCCTGTAGCAGCAGCTTGTAGCAGCAGCAGCCTGTAGCAGCAGCTCGTAGCAGCAGTAGGGAGCAGCGACAACGAGTAGCAGCAAAGGCAAGCAGCACCTGCAGTAGCGTGCAGCAGCAACAGCAGGCTGCAGCAGCTGTAGCAGCAAGTCGCAGCAGCAGCCAGCCATAGCAGCTGCTCCAGCGAGCAGCTGTTAGTAGTGACTGCTGGTGCTGCTCACTACCTGCAGTGAGCGAGCAGCAAGCAGCAGCCCACAGCTGCAAGCGAGCAGCTGCCCGCTGCTAGCCAGTAGCAGCTCGCTACTAGCAAGCAACAGCCCATTGCTCGCGTCTGACAGCGGGCAACTGCCCGTTGTGACAGACGAGGAAGAAGGAAAAAAAAAGGAGCCAAAAAAATCCCCCATCCGACCTTTTCGCTGCCACTGCTACAGCAGCTGCCTTCGCTGCTACAGCAGCCCTAGCAGCTGCAGCAGCCCGCAACAGCAGCAACTGCTACTACAACTATAGCCGCAGTAGCAGTAGCAGCAGCAACAGCCGCAGCAACAACATTGACAGCAGCAACAACAGTAGTAGCAGTAGCAGCAGCACCAACAGCAAACAACAGTAGTAGCAGCAGTGGCCCCAATAACCGCCAATGCTGACGTCAGCATCCCGCTGCTGACGTCACTCTTGACGTCACTGTTGACGTCATGAACTCAAAAGAAAAAAAAACCAAAGAAAGGGGCAAGGGAAGGGGGAAACAATCCTAAGGGTGGACAGGATGTCCACCGCCCTCAGCAAGACACCACTGCTGATGTCAGCAACCCCGTAGAGAGAAAAAACAAACAAAACAAAGGGCATCACACAATGGCTGGCAGCCCCACTGGGCAGGGGTCCTCCTCTGTTGGGGGGACCCCCACCCCCCATTTCTTTTAGCGGCTGCAGCAACAACAGCAGTAGTAGCGGCAGCAGCAGCAAGAGCAGCAATAGCAGTAGTAGCAGCAGCAAGAGTAGCAAGAACAGTAGGAGAAGTAGGAGCAGCAGCAGTAGCAGCAAGAGCAAGAGCAGCAGCAACAGCGGAAGCAACAGTAGTAGTAGCAGCAGTAAGAGGAGCAATGACGCCAGTAGCCCTCTAACGTCGTTGGCAATAACCCTGACCCCCTCGCTGCTCTTCAGCAAAAGCTTGCCGCCCTGACGCAGCAGCTTGCGGCACTACAACTGTTAGCTTCCCAGTCTGCCCCCAATGTACCTCTGTCCTTCCCCCCTCCAGGGCGCGCGAGCCCAGCTGTATCTGCTGCCACGCAGTACCTGGCGCAGCAGCAGACTCTGCGCCAGCAGCAGACAGTGACCTCCGTCCTTGGCCCCAGTCTGGGTGCCGGCCGCAAGCAAAAGGACTTTGAGATGCCGCCGTCGCCGCTTCAGGCCGGCGAACAGTTCCGGAGCTGGGAGCTTAGCTTCCGCATCTGGGCGCAGGGTGAGGACCTGTGGGCATACTACACCGTATGATGCCATCCTGGCCGACCAGTTGTATGACGCTGGTCGTGCCGTCCGGGTTCTCGTCCCTGTCGCCCCTCCGGCTTCCCGCCTTGCCCCCGAGCCCTTCTTCAGTGACTTCACCGCTGGCGCCACCCCGGACCCTGCAACCGCGTGGCACGTTCCCACTCGTCCCCATCGCCTGTCCAGCGACGTTGAGACTAGCTGCCTGCTACGAGAGTTCAACTCCCTGCACATGGGGGAGACTGAGACGGTCACCTCCTACTGGCAGCGGGCGGAGGACATCCTTCGTCGCCTCGGGAAATCTGCCCCACCCCCTTTGGCCGCGCTCCTCACCATAAAGTACGGTGCCACCGAAGCGTACTCGGACGTCTTCGTCCACTACCCTCACGACATTCTCTCAACCATGGCGGCCCAGGGCACCCTCCTGCCCTGGGCATACGAGCTCTTCCTCCACATTGAGGAAGCTTGTCTTGAGTCCCAACTCCAGCGCACAGAGGCCGTCGCCTCCCCTGCCGTTGCCTCTCCTGCCGTTGCCTCCGTGGCCGTCGCCTCCCTTGCCGCAGCTACCTCATGATCGTCTGGGAAGAAGAAGCATCGGGCGAAGAAAGGCAAAGGTCAACAGCAGCAGCAGCAGTCGTCGACCGGGTCCAGCGCTGGTAGCTCAATCTACCACAAGTGTGGCCAGCCCGGTCACGGGTGGTACACGTGCCCTCTACCGACGGATGAGGCGCGCGTCATCGCCACCATGCGTTGCCAACACGAACGCCGTCTCGCCTCTGCCACCGTGACTGTCGCCGGCTCTGACACCTCTGCCTCATCCAGTAGCTCCACCACTTCGGTTGCTTCGCTGGTCGCACCGACACCACCGCCGCAGCCGTCGGCGCCGACGCAATCCTCCTTCTACCCGGGCTCCGGCGCCATCACCCCGCAGTTCGTCTACACTCCTGGGCCATCCTCCCGCGAGCGCGAGCTGGAGTAGTTCATCGCGCTCCAGCTCAGCCTCCCTCGCCCTCCTCCCCTGGGAAGTGCGAGTTGCATCCCTTCCTGCTCCCCTGTCCAGCCCTGGATGACTAAGATTGAGCTACGGTCATGCTCTATTTCTTCGTCTGTCTCGTCGTCTCTCATGGTTTCCGCTAACCCCCTCCCAGGACAACGTTGCTTGGCTTGACGATTGGCAGTCTTGATTCGCACCTCCCTCCACCACGTCCGCGTCCCTTGCTTGCTGCCATGTGACCGTTAGTGATCTTGCGACCCCGGTCCAGGACCCTGCTGAGACCTGGATCATCAACTCCGGGGCCACGCATCACATGACGGCCTATCGTGAGGCCTTTAGTATGCTCGGTTTTGTAGGGGATGTTTCCGGTGTCCGGACAGGCTCTGGCCAGGTGTTGCCTGTCCGTGGTGTTGGCGTCGTTCGTTTCCGTGGTCCCTCCGGTGATGTCTTTCTGACCGATGTCCTCTTCGTTCCTGGTCTTGAGCTCAGCCTTCGGTCCGTCACTGCCCTTGACCGCATGAGCATGGACGTTGTGCACTCGCGTGGTGTTGGCACTGTGTCGTTGCGTCCATCTGGTCTTGTCGTATTGCACGCCACCGCCCATGGCAACCTGTGGCATGTACCTCGTCTATCTTCCTCTCCTTTTGTCTCCTCCCCGTCAGCCGCCACATGCCATGTGTTTGTCACCAACACGCTTTCTCCTTAGTACACTTGCCTCCTGCACCGCCGCCTTTGCCACGTCCACTCTGGCGCCGTAGACAGCATACTCCGCACCCAGCAGGCCAAGAGCATTGACCCGGAGACTTTTCCCCTCCCGTGCCCAACTGAATGTATTGACTGCGCTCAGGGGAAGATGCACCGGTCCACATATCCCTTATCTTCTTCCTGTGCGTCTGCCCCCCTCGACCTTGTCCATTCGGACGTCATGGGTCCTCTCCCTACTGAGTGCGTCGGCGAGCATGGTTGCTACGTCCTCACCCTCACTATCGACTATTCTCGCTACCGTTGGGTCTTCTGCCTTCGGTAGAAGAGCGATGTCGCCCACGCCATCCAGGACTGGCTTGTCCTTGCGGAGCGCGAGTGTGGCTGCTCTCTCCGCCGCTTTTGCTTTGATCGTGGCGGTGAGTACCTGGGTGAAGCCACAATCTTTTTCGCTTCCCGGGGCATTCGCCATGAAACGTCCGCGCCTTACACACCCGCCCAGACCGGTGTCTCCGAACGGTGGAACTGCACTATGGCTGACGTCGTCCGCACCATGCGGGTCGAGTCTGTTCTCTCCGATGGCTTCTGTTTTGAAGCCATGGCCTACATGCCCTGGGTCCAGAACTGGATTCCCCATGGTCCCCTTCCCCGCCTGTCCACACCGTACCAGCATTGGTCCGGTCAGCTAGCTGACCTCTGCCCGGCTCGTGTCTGGGGTTGCATGGCGATTGTGTGGCTACCCGTCTCACAGCAGGGTGGCAAGCTTGTCCCTCGCGGACGCCCCTGCACCTTCCTCGGTGTCTCTTGTCAGTCCAAGGCCTGGCACTTCTGGGATCCCTCCCGGCACTGCATCGTTGAGTCCCAGGATACCCTCTTTTTTGAGGACCTGTTTCCTCGCGACCTCATTTGCTCCGGCTCATCTGTGTCTATCCCGTTGCGTGGGGGAGTTGTGAGTCCGTCCTCTGTCCTACCGCTTCCGGATGACACGTCCCTCAGTCCCTCTGAGCCGGCAGCCCCACTCACGTCTGATGGTCCCTCCAGGCCGGCACTCTTAGTCGCGTCTGACGGTCCCTCCGGGCTGGCACCCCCAGTCGCGTCCGCTAGTCCCTTCGGGCCGACACCTCCAGTCATGTCCGCTGGTCCCTCCGGGTCGGCAACCCCAGTCGCGCCCGCTGGTCCCTGCGGGCCGGCAACCCCAGGTGCATCTGCTGGTCCCTCCGAGCCAACAGACCCAGTCGCGTCCGCTGGTCCCTCCGGGCCAGCAGCCCCAGTCGCGTCCGCTGGTCCTTCCGGGCCGGCAACCCCAGTCGCATCCGCTGGTCCCTCCGAGCCAGCAGACCCAGTCGCATCTGCTAGTCCCTCCGGGCCAGCAACCCCGTCCGCCTCCATCAGCCCGACGGACTCAGTGCCGTCACTGCCACGCTACATGCGTGGCCCAGGCGGCAGCCTCCAACCCAGACCGTCGGTGAGCGCGCCGACCGTCGCTCCGCGCTCCGTGGCACCTCGATCCCTCGTGGCTCCACATGTCTCCTCTGCTCCCACGGTTGTGTGTGGGGACCCTGGCACCAAGGCCCTCGGCTTGACCAATTCGGCCATCATTGCAGACCTTCACCCGAACTCCGCACTGGGCTACGCCATGCTCCATCATGAGCATCGATGCGCTGTTGTGGCTGTACTCGTGCGCATCCCACCTGGGGCACGAGATGCACACGCTCTCTCAGTCTGCTCCACAGCACGCCCGGAGGACCCAGACACCCTATGCGAGGCACAAGCCTCTCCTGAGGCCGCACACTGGGACGCTGCCTGCGCCGATGAGCTCTCTGCTATCCGACATCACCACGTGTATGACCTCGTCGAACTTCCCCCATGACGGAAGGCCATCGGCGCCAAGTGGGTCTTTCGGTGCAAGTGGAAGCCCGACGGGTCCTTGGACAAGTATAAGGCCCGCTTTACAGCCAAGGGGTTTGCCCAGAATCCTGGGGTCGATTACGACCAGATCTTTGCCCCAGTTGGCCTGTTCTCCACTAGCCGGGCACTCTTCAGTCCGGTCGCCCAGCATGGGTGGGAGCTGCACCAGATGGATGTGAGCAACGCTTTTCTCCATGGTTCATTGGAGGGTGAGGAGCTCTACATGGTGCAGCCCCCAGGCTTTGACGATGGCACTGGGAGAGTCTGGCGACCGCAAAAGGCCCTCTATGGCCTGAAGCAGTTGCCTCGGTGCTAGAACCAAGAGATCAGTAGCACGCTCCTTTGTGGCGGGCTCCACCGCAGCACCGCTGACCCCGCACTGTTTGTCAGTCCACGAGGCCAGACCTTTGCCGCTGTTCTGGTGTTGGTCGACGATCTGCTCATTGCGTCGCCAGACATGGCTGCCATCCAGCGTGTCAAGGATCTGGTGCACGTCGCCTACCAGATGAAGGACCTTGGGTCTGCTAGGGTCTACCTGGGCATGGAACTCGAGCATGATCGCTCCCTGGGCGTCCTGCACACCCACCAGGCCACCTATGTGCAGACGCTATCCACCCACTTTGCGGAGAACGTACCACTCGTGCCGAGCGCATCCTCACCTATGTCACCTGATGGCCAGGCAAATCTAAAGAGTCCTGACCCTGCCGTTGTGGGAGAGCCACTTGACGTGACCACGTACCTGCGAGTCATCGGGTCACTGATACTCTTGGCGACGACGACGCGCCCAGACATCGCATTTGCCGTCAACCTCCTGACCTAGTTCTCTCCGGAGCCGCGCCACCTCCACTACGAGGTCGCGATCCGAGTACTGCGCTATGTTGTCTCGACTCCTCGGCGAGGTCTCATGTTCCGCCGTCAGTCGTCTGTTGTCGAGGTGGGCTACACCGATAGTGACTGGGCTAGCACTCCAAACGGCAAGAGTCGCACAGGTTGGATCTTTCTTATTGGCAGCACTGCTGTTTCCTGGCATAGTGGCAAGCAGGGATGCATTGCACGCAGCACTGCTGAGGCTGAGTAAGTTTCTCCTGGCTCAGGCGCGTGTGAGAGTGTGTAGTTGCGTCGTCTGTTGCCCGAGCCGTGCCAGTCCGTCGCATCCATCACGTTGCACTGTGACTATGAGAGTGCCATGGACATCGCTGACAATAACGACGTGCATCACACACGCACAAAGTACATCAATGTTGAATATCACTATGTGCATTCATTGTTGCATGACGGCAGCGTCAGCATCGTGTGGGTTGAGACACGACGGCAGTTGGCTGACGTCTTGACCAAGGCACTGAAGCGCGACTCGTTCAAGAAGGCTGTGAGTTCAGTCGGCATGTGTCCGTGAGTGACTCTCTCTGTCCTTGCTTGCGTCTCTGCTTGGCCTGGGGGAGTCTGGTCGTTGACTGTGTCTCTGCCCGCACATGTGCACTACACCTATGAGTCATGAGGGAGTGTTGGTTTTCGTGCATCACTCATTGTACTTTGTTGTGTCCTCCCAGCTTGTGTACATCGATGTGCAGATGTTTGACGGCGAGACTTGACGCCGCTGGAGTGTCGCTCGGTGGAGCCGACGCACGCTAAGGCCCACTCACCCGTCGTTGGAGCCTCCTTCCTCTGGGGATGTACTCAGCTCCATCGGCAGGCCTCCTCGGTGGTTGGGCCACCAGCAGTGACTGCTACTACGGATGCAGTCTGCATGCATCTAACGCTGTGTCTGGCTATGGCATCACGTCTGTAGCAGCATGCAATAACTAGGGTCCATGCCTTCTGTTGTATGGCCATGTTTGGCATCGTTGACTGTCGTAGGCACTGCTTGGGTTCGTGCATCCATAACTTCTTATAGCTATTTTTCTAGCTGATTCTGACTGCACAACTGCGTTTGCAGTGTTGGTATTTTAGTATGGTCCAGTTTTCAGGCAAAACGGACG
The DNA here is from genome assembly GCA_023375785.1 of Penium margaritaceum. Taxonomy (NCBI): domain Eukaryota; kingdom Viridiplantae; phylum Streptophyta; class Zygnematophyceae; order Desmidiales; family Peniaceae; genus Penium; species Penium margaritaceum. The sequence continues at coordinate 55,090 of SZWC01002717.1, forward strand.
ACGCCCAGGTTTTGGGCTGTCGGGCGTCTGGCAGGGCTCACCGAGAAAACCCTGCCTGCCAGAAAATAGGTCTAGCACTCTTTTCTGATTGGCGGGTTAGCTGAGTAACAACTTTTACACTAGTGGGGGGGGGCCTAGAACTTGGAGGGGTTCCCCATTGTTGCTAATTCTTCATTGCTAATCAGTTCCAGTTTTTAGCTGCTTTGTGGTGCTCACACTTGCGCGTGCACTTCTGAGTAACAAACCCAGAGCTTCCAGACTTACTCTCTAGAGCAGCAGAATGAGGGGGCAGCAGACTTCAGCAACGAGCGTGGAAGCCCGCATGCTGCATCGACAACGCATGCTGCCCCAACCTGCTGCCTAGGTTTCTAGCTGTCTGAACCTAGATGTGCAGGATCAAAAGCAGGATGCTACGACTGGTCATATGCATGCATCCAGCATCAAACGGTGGACACAATGCAAAAACATGCACATCGAGCCCACGGCGAGTCCACCGATAAACTCCTGCGTGCTGCAAAAAAATTGTAGGAGGTCCCGGGAAGCGTCCAGAGCTGTGGAACTGTCTTTGGTCAGCTCCAAGCTGGTAGTCCGCCACCAGATGACGCACTGGTACCACCACGGTCTGCATCAGGGATCTACACGAGTATGGACACGGCCGAGTGGTCACAGTAAACTGTACAAGTTGACGGAAATGTCACAAATCACAACATTCCCCTATGAAACGATGGTACGCATGTCCATACACGTGGAGCACTGAGACGAGTATAACAACGAGTGCACCATTAAATATGACACGGATACAGACACACCCCACACTCAACCACTCTCATGTAAGGGGCGAAGTCCAAGTGAACAAACCACCAGGAACTTTCCGCGTGCTAGTGCCTTCGTCAAGAAGTCAGCGCGCTGCATGTCAGTGGCAATCCAAATTATGGAGATCACGTGTCGCTCCACCAGATCACGTACAAAGTGATGCTCAACCGCAATGTGCTTTGTGCAAGCATGAAAGACAACCGAGTTCTCGACAATGACAAGAGCACTCTGGTTGTCACAATGAAGTACAATAGCGGGTACTGACTTGCCCAGCTCAAGGAATAGGCACAGAAGGGAAACTAGGGAGCAAGTTTGGGCAGCAGCGTTGTTGATGCAGCGTGCGGGCTTCCACGCTAGTTGCTTAAGTCTGGTGACCCCTCAGTCTGCTGCTCTAGAGACTTAGTGTGGAAGCTTTGGGTTTGTTACTCAGAAATGCGTGCGCCAGTGTTAGTGCCAGAAAGCAGTTGGAAACGGAAAGTGACTAATGAGGAATAAAGAATGAGCAACAATGGGAGACCCCTCCAAGTTCTACCCCCCCCCCCACTAGTGTAGAACTTGTTACTCAGCTAACCAGCCAATCAGAAAATAGTCCTAGACCTATTTTCTGGTAGGCAGAGTTTTCTCTGTGAGTCCTGCTAGACGCCCGACAGCCCAAAACCCGGGTGTCGTCCGTTTTGCCTGAAAACTAGACCATTCTATAATACGGACTCTACGAACGCAGTCGTGTGGTCAAAATCAGCTAGAAAGTTAGCAGCAAAGAGTTATGGCTGCCCGAACCCAGGCAGTGCCTACGTCGGTCCACGATGCCAAATAGTGTGACACAGCGAGAGACATGGACCCTAGGCAGAGCATGATGGTGCAAATGCAATGGCATAGTCAAAACCAGGACTGGGAGCATGCAAACAGCATCTGCGGTGGCAGTGACCGCCGGCGGCCTGACCGCCAAGGAGGTTTGCCGATGGAGTTGAGCACGTCGACGGAGGGAGGAGGCTCCAATGAAATGCGAGTGGACCTCAGCGTGCGTTGGCTCCACCGGACGACACTCCAGCAGCGTCGAGTCTCGCCGTCAATCATCTGCACACCAATGTACACAAGCTGGGAGGACACATTATAGTACAATGAGAGATGCCCAAAAAAAACAAATACTCCCCCATGACTCATAGGCGTAGTGCACATGGGCGAGCAGAGACACAGTCAACAACCAGACTCCCCCAGGGCACACAAAGACGCAGGCAGGGAAAAAGAGGGTAACTCACAAACGGACACCAACCAAACTCAGAGCCTTCTTGAACGAGTTGCATTTCAGTGTCTTGGTCAAGAAGTCATCCAGCTGCCAAGCTGTCTCAACCCACACAATGCGGATGCTGCCGTCATGCAACAGTGAACGTACATGGTGATACTCAACGTTAATGTGCTTTGTGCGTGTGTGATGCAGACCGTTGTTGTCGGCGATGGCCATGGCACTCTCATTGTCACAATGCAATGTGATGGATGCGACGGACGGACGCAACCTGGACAACAAACGACGCAACCACACACTCTCACATGGGCCTGAGCCAAGGACCACGTACTAAGCCTCAGTTGTGCTCTATGCAATTCACCCCTGCTTGCCACTACGCCAGGCCACGGCCGTGCCGCCGATCAGAAAGATACAACCTATGGGACTCTTGTCGGCTGGACTGCCGGCCCAGTCACTATCGGTGTAGCCCACCGCGACGACAGACGACTAGCGGTGGAGCATGAGATCTCTGCGAGGAGTTGAGACGACGTAGCGCAGTACTCGGATCGTGGCCTCGAAGTGGAGGTAACGGGACTCCTGAGAAAACTGAGCGAGGAGGTTGACGACGAACGCGATGTCTTGGTGCGTCATCATCGCCACGAACATCAGTGACCATATGACTCGCAGATATGTGGTCATGTCAACTGGCTCCCCCACAACGGCTAGGTGAGGACTCTTCAGATTCACCTGGCCATTAGGTGACATGGGTGAAGATGCGCTGGGCACGAGGGGCAGGTCCTCGGCAAAGCGAGTGGACAGGGTCTGCACATAGGCAGCCTGGTGGACGTGCAGAATTTTCTGGGAGCGATCATGCTCGAGCTCCATGCCCAGGAAGACTAGGGCAGACCCGAGATCCTTCATCTGGTAGGCGGTCTGCAGCAGGTCCTTAAGCCGCTAGATGGCATCCATGTCAGGCGACGCAATGAGGAGATCGTCGACGTAGTCGGGGACATCGGCAAGGGTCTGGCCTTGTGACCTGACGAACAGTGTGAGGTGAGCAGTGCTACGCCGAAGGCCGCCGCGAAGGAGCATGCTGCTGATCTCCTGGTTCCAACACCAAGGCGGCTACTTTAGGTCGTAGAGGGCCTTCTGAAGCTGCCAGACTCTCCCAGTGCCGTCGTCAAAGTTTGGAGGCTGCACCATGTACAGCTCCGCACCCTCCAGTGAACCATGGAGGAAGGCATTATTCACGTCCATCTGATGTAGCTACCACCCATGCTAGGCAACTAGCCTGAAGAGTGCCCGGCTTGTGGAGAATTGGCCAACTCGGGCAAAGATCTGGTCGTAATCGTCTCCTGGGACCTGAGTAAACCCCTTGGCTGTGAGGCGGGCCTCGTACTTGTCCAAGGAGCCGTCGGGCTTCTATTTGCGCCGAAAGACCCACTTGGCACCGATGGCACTCCGACCTGTAGGGAGGTCGACAAAGTCATGCACGTGGTGCTACCGAATAGCAGCGACCTTGTTAGTGCAGGTAGCATCCCATTGTGCGGCCTCAGGGGATGCTCGAGCCTCGCCCAAGATGGTTGGGTCCTTCGGGCATGCTATGGAGCGGACTGAGAGAGCGTGTGCATCTCGAGCTCCAGGTGGGATGCGTGCGAGTGCAGCTATGACAGCATGCCGATGCTGGTGATGAAGCATGGCGTACCCCAGTATAGAGCCAGGATGAAGGTCTGCAATGATATCCAAAGTGGTCAGGTCGAGGGCCTTAGTGCTAGGGTCCCCACTCACGACCGTAGGAGTGGAAGAGAGACGTGGCGCAACGGGGGGCCGAGATGCCATTATGCGAGGTGATGCGGTCTGCGCGCTCACTGACGGTCTGGGTCAGAGGTTGTCGCTTGTGCCATGCGTGTAGCGTGGTAGGGCAAGAGATGGCACTGATTCTTATGGGCCGACGGAGGCAGACGGGGTTGCTCTCCCGGAGGGACCAGCGGATGCGACTGGGGCTGCTGGCCCGGAGGGGCCTGCGGACGCGACTGGGGCCGCCGGCCCGGAGGGGCCGGCGGGCGCGGCTGGGGCAGCTGGCCTGGAGGGACCAATGGACGCGACTGGGGCGGCTGGCCCGGAGGGACCAGGGGGTGCGACTTGGGCCATAGGCCCGGAGAGGCTGGCGGGCTCGGCTGGGGCCGACGACCCGGAGGGGTCGACGGGCGCGACAGGGGCAGCTGGCCTACAGGGACCAGTGGACGCGACTGGGGCGGCTGGCCCGGAGGGGCCAGCAGGCACGACTGGGACAACTGGCTCGGAGGGGCCAGCAGGTGAGACTGGGGCCACGGGCTCGGAGGGGCTTGCGGGCGCGACAGGGGCTGCTTGCTCGGAGGGACAGAGTGATGTGCCTCCCGGAAGCGACAGGAAGGACGATGGAATCACCACTCCCCCACACTACGGGAGGGACACCAACGAGCCGGAGCGAATGAGATGTGCGGAAATAGCTCCTCAAAGAAGAGGGCATTGTGGGACTCGACGATGCAGTGTCCGGAGGGATCCCAGAAGCGCCAAGCCTTGGACTGACAAGAGATACCGAAGAAGGTGCAAGGACGCCTGTGGGGGGCGAGCTTGCCGCCCTGCTGCGGGACGGGACGGGCAACCAGATAATGGCCACATAGCCCCAGACGCGAGCAGGACGGAGGTCGGCTCGTTGACTACACCAATGCTGGTATGGCATGGACTGGCGGGGAAGGGGTCCGTGGGGAATCCGGTTTCACACCCACCTTATGTAGGCCATGGCTTCAAAATAGAAGCCATCGGAGAGGCCAGACTCAACCCGCATGGTACGGACGACGTCAGCCACGGTACGGTTCCACCGCTCGGAGAAGCCGTTCTGGGCGGGCGTGTAGGGCGCGGACGTCTCGTGGTGGATACCGCGGGAGGCGAGGAAAGTCGTGGTCTCACCCATCTACTCACCACCGTGATCAAAGCAAAAGCGGCGAAGAGATCGACCACACTCATACTCCGCAACGACAATCCAGTCCTGATTGGCACGGGTGACATCACTTTTCTGCCAAAGGCAGAAGACGTAGCGGTTGCGAGAGTAGTCGTCCGTGAGGGTGAGAACATAGCGGACGTGTTCTACGAAAGAATCGGTAGGGAGAGGACCCATGACATCAGAATGGACCAGGTCAAGAGGGGCGGATGCACGCGAGGAGGACAAAGGCTATGTGGACCGATGCATCTTGCCCTGAGCGCAATCAACGCACTCTGTGGCGCACGGGAGAGGGAAAGTCTCCGGGTCAAGGCTATTGGCCGGCTGGGTGTGGAGCATGCTGTCTATGGCAGTAAAGTGGACGTGGCAAAGGCGGCGGTGCAGGAGCCAGGTGTGCTGTGGAGAGAGCGTGCTGGTGACGAACACATGGCCTGTGGCGACCGATGAGGAGAGGACGGCAGGAGAGGCGGACAGACGCGGTACGCGCCACAGGTTGCCACAGGCGGTGCCGTGCAAAACAACAAAACCGGACGAACGCAACCACATAGTGCCAACACCACGCTAGTGCACAACATCCATGCTCATGCGGTCAAGGGCAGTGACAGACAGAAGGCTGAGCTCAAGACCAGGGACGAAGAGGATATCGGTCAAGTAGATATCACCGGCAGGACCACGGAAACGAACGATGCCGACACCGCGGACAGGTAACACCTGGCTGGAACCCGTCCGGACCCCTGAGACATCGGCAACGGGACCAAGCATACTGAAGGCCTTGCGAGAGGCCGCCATGTGATACGTGGCTCTGGAGTCGATGATCTAGGTCTTGGTAGGGTCGTGGACTGGTGTCGTCAGGTCACTGACAGTCAGATGGCAGCAAGCGAGAGACACGGACGCGGTGGAAGGGGACGCGAACCGAGTCTGCCAATCATCAAGCCACGCGATGTCATCACAAAAGGAGACAGAGGAGATCACAAGGGATGGCAAGACAGACGAGGAAGTAGGACACGGCCGCAGCTCATGCTCAGTCAAGTAGGGCAATGGGGGCGAGCAGGAGGTGACACAACTTGCACTTCCCTGTCGGGGAGGGTGAGGCAAGCCGAGCTGAAGCGCAATGAACTGCTCCAGCTGACGCTCACGCGTGGATGGCCCGGGAGTGTAGACTGAGTGCGAAGTAATGGCGCCAGAGCCCGGATAGAAGGAGGACTGCCCCGGTGAAGGGAATGGAGGCACCGATGGCTACGGATGATACTACTGAGGAGCTAGCGTATGCAGGACTGGTGTCCCAGTTGGAGGAGTGGAGCCACAGGACGGGGTCGAGGCGTCAGGGGTGGCGATAGCTAAGGCGGAAGAGGCGAGACGGCGCTCTCGCTGGTGATGCATGGTGGCGATGACGCGCGCCTCGTTTGTCGGCAGCGGGTATGTATCCCACCCGTGCCCTGGCTGGCCATAGTTGTGGCAGACCGAGCCACTGCTGGACCCATTCGACTGCTGTTGCTACTGCTGCTGCTGATGACCCTTCCCCTTCTTCCTTTGGCGCTTCTTCTTCTCGACGAGGAGCTTGTGGAGGAAATGCGGTTGCGGGGGAAGCTACTGCCACAGAAGCGATGGCAGGGGAGGCGAGGACCTCTGTGCACTGGAGACGGGACTCCAGGTGAGCTTCCTTGATCCTGAAGAAGAGCTCGTATGCCGAGGGCATGAGGGTGCTCTGGGCCGCCATGGTGGAGAGGATATCCTAGGAGTGGTGGACGAAGATGTCCACGTACGCGCTGGTGGCACCACGCTTGATGGTGAGGAGCGAGGCCAGAGGGGGTGGAGCAGAGGTACCTAGGCAACGGAGGATGTCCTCAGCCTGGTGCTAGTACGCGGTGACTGTCTCGGTCTCCCCCATGTGTAGGGAGTTGAACTCCCGCAGCAGACGGCTGGTCTCAATGTCGCTAGGCAGGCGATGGGGATGAGTGAGGATGTGCCACGCGGCTGCAGAGTCCGGGGTGCCGCCAGTGGTGAAGTCACCAAGAAAGGGCTCTAGGGCTAGGCGGGAAGCCGGAGGAGCGACGGGGACGAGTGCGCGTACGGCGCGACCGGTGTCATACAGCTGGTCGGCCTGGGTGGAGTGGTACGGGAGGGTGTAGTATGCCCATAGACCCTCACCCTATGCCCAGATGCGGAAGCTGAGCTCCCAGCTTCGGAACTGCTCGCCGGCCTGAAGGGGCGGGGGCGGTGTCTCAAAGTCCTTTTGCCTACGGCTGGCGCCCAGAGTGGGACCAAGACGGCGGTCACTGTCTGCCGCTAGCACTGAGTCTGCTTCTGCACCAGGTAATGCGTGGCAGCAGACATAGCGGAATTGGTGTGCCCAGGAGGAATGAACGGCAGAGGGGCACTGGTGGCAACCTGTGAGGCCAGTGGCTAGAGTGCTCCATGCTGTTGCGTTAGGGCGACAAGCTGTTGCTGAATGGCAGTCAAGAAGTCAGAGGTGTCGGCACCGACGCATGTGGGCTGCTCCTACTACTGCTGCTGATATTGGTGCTGCTGTTTCAGCTGCAGCTGCTGCTATTCTTGGTTCTGCTGCTGTTGCTACTGCTACGGCTGCTGCTTTTGCTGGTGTTGTCGCTGGTGCAGCTACTGAAAAAAAGGGGTGGGTACCCCCTGGGGGTCCCCCCAAGGGAGGAGGACCCCTCCCCACTGGGGTTGTTGGCCATGGTTTTGGTGCCCCCTTCTCATTGTTTGTTTCTCTTGGTGTGTTTTGTGTGCTGCTGATGTCAGCAGTGACGTGAGCCTAGGATGGCTAGCGTCAGCAACTTCTACAGCGTAATTAGCTGCTGCTACTGTGATAATGTTTCTTCCCCACCCTTTTGCCCCTTTCTTTTGTTGATGACGTTCGTAGTGACGTCAGCAGTGACGTCAGAGGCTGGATGCTGACGTCAGCAGCGGTTGTGGTTAGGGCCGCTGCTGCACAGGTGTAGCGGCTGCTATTGTTGATGCCGATTCTGTTGCGGTTGCTACCGCTGTCGTTCCTTGCCGCTGCTACTGCTTCTGCTGCTGTTTCTACTGCTCTTGCTGGTGCTGCTGGCGCTGTAGCTACTGTTGCAGCAGCTGCTGTTGTTGCAACAGCTGCTGCTGCTGCTGCTGCTGCTGTGATAGCAGCAATTGGTGGTGGTGCTGCTGTTGTTGTAGCTATTGCTACTATTGCTGCTGTTGCTGCGTCTGCTGTGGCAGCAGCAACTGCTGCTGCTCTTGCAGCTGCTGCTGTTGTCGGCTGTTGGTACTGCACGTACCTACTACTAGCTGCTGCTGTCCCTGCTCGCTACAGTTGCTTGTTGCTGCTACTGCTGGAGGCTGCTGCTCCTGCCTGCTGGTGCCTGTCCGTGCACCTAGGTGACGTTGCCACGCGCATCGTTGCCTGCAGGAGTCGGATGTGGCCTGCCGCTCACCTCCTCGTGTCACACGTAAGGGTCAATGCTGCCGGAGAAAAATCCGGCTGGATTTCTCATGGCCCACTAGTCGTGGGAGAAAATCTGACACCGCTACCAGTCGGGTCACTGCTGCCGGAAAAAATCCTGCACCATTTCCCCTACACTGGCGTGTATGGGGTCCGCCAGCGTTGTCTGACGCCTGTACGCCAGTCTTCTGGCTATGATACCAAGAAGGGAAACTAGGCAGCAAGTTGGGGTAGCAGCGTTGTTGATGTAGCGTGCAGGCTTGCACGCTAGTTGCTTGAGTCTGATGCCCCCTCAGTCTGCTGCTCTAGAGACTAAGTGTGGAAGCTCTAAGTTTGTTACTTAGAAATGCGCGCGCCAATGTTAGCACCAAAAAGCAGCTAAAAACTGAAAGCGACTGATTAGGAATGAAGAATGAGCACCAATGGGAGACCCCTCCAAGTTCTAGCTCCCCCCCACTAGTGTAAAACTTGTTATTCAGCTAACCAGCCAATCAGAAAATAGTCCTAGACCTATTCTCTGGAAGGCAGGGTTTTCTCGGTGAGTCCTGCTAGACGCCCAACAATCCAAAACCCGGGCGTCGTCCATTTTGCCTGGAAATTGAACCATGCTATAACACCAACGCTGCGAACGCAATCGTGTGGTCAGAATCAGGTAGAAAATAGTAGCAAAGAGTTATGGCTGCCCGAACCCAGGCAGTGCCTACGTCAGTCCACGATGCCAAACAGTGCCACGCAGCAACAGACATAGACCCTAGGCAAAGCATGATGCTGCAGACACAATGGCACAGTCAGTACCAGCGATGGGAGCATGCAGACAATATCTGCGGTGGCAGTGACCGCTGGTGGCCCGACCGCCAAGGAGGCTTGCAGATGGAGCTGAGCACATCATCGGAGGGAGGAGGCTCCAGCAAAATGCGAGTGGACCTCAACGTGCGTCGGCTCCACCGGACGACACTCTTGCAGCTTTGAGTCTCGCCGTCAGTCATGTGCATGCCGATGTACACAAGCCAAGAGGACACAAAAAAGCACAATGAGAGATGTGCAAAAGAACCAACAATGCAGCCATACCGCCTCAGCAGCCCCTTCACCCAGAGCAACATACTTTGCCTCGGATGAGCTAGGCGTAATGCAGCCCTGCTTCCCGTTGCGCCAGGACAGCGGTCCCACCGAGTAGGAACACGTTATCGGTGCAACTGCATCCATCTGGGCTCTAGGTACAGTCGTTGTCGGTGTAGCTGTGAAGGACCACCGAACACTGCCAGCAAAAGCAAAGTCTGAGGTACGGTGTGGAGACCACGTACCGCACCATTCGCGCAGCCGCGTGAAGGGCTCTAGCGCATGGAGCCTTGAAAATCTGGGCAAGGAAGTTGACGGCAAATACGATGTCAGGACGTGTGTTAGTGGCCAGGTACATCAGAGATCCGATGAGACGCAGGTACAGGGTCACATCCACTGTCTCCCCCACCTGTGTGGGATCATCCACCTTCAAGGCATCCTGCCCGTCAGGTCTGAGAGGTGTGGAAGCCCTAGCCACTACGCCGAGGAGGTCGCTAGGCACTCCCCCACAACAAGTCCGTATCAGGCCTGATGCAGTAGTAGAGTACGATGTCTACGGTCTTGCACGATCTCCATGCCAAGAAACACTGCTGTAGGACCAAGGTCCTTCATCCTGTAGGCAGTCTGGAGGACAACGTTGGCCTCCTTGATGGCCTCTAGTGAAGGAGACGCGATCAGAAGGCCGTCGATATAGACAAGGATGGTGGTGAATCACTGAGGAGTCCGTCGGATGAAAAGAGAGGGATTTGCCTTGCTCTGTACATATCCCGCACGAGTCAGGGTACCAATGATCTCCTAGTTCCAACACCGAGGAGACTGGCCAAGCGAGCCTTGTGGCGTTCCAGTGAGCCGTCCTCCACTTTCTTGCGAAAGACCCACTTGAACTGAATAGCCTTCCTCCCAGGTGGAAGGTCGACTAGCTCGCAAAATCCATGCTCTCAGATGGCACAAACTCATCCTCGCAGGCAGCACGCCAAGCGTTAGCATTTTGTGATAAGGGAGCTTCCCTTAGTGTGCCTCAGACAGGCGCCATGGAGGGAAAACTCTGCGTGGCAAGAGCGCATGCCTCAGTGCTAGGTCTGACGACCACAAGATCGGCTGCTACATCACAAGTGATATGAAACTCGCGAGTGACGAGGTCGTGCCCTACGGGATACGTTGGATGTACCTCTGTGTGCTCAGTGCGGACACTCAGGCCTAGGGCCTTTGTACCGGGATCACCACTCGCGATGCTACGAGCGGAGTGCTTGGGTGCGGGAGTAGACACTCGCTGAGCTCCAGAGTCCAATGGTCAAAGACGACCGCCAGGCTCATGGGAGTAACCCGAAGGCGATGGGGGCACCTCAAGCTCAGGAACGGGCACAATTGCAGCTAGGGAGGGCTGAGGCAAGGGAGATGGTGATGCCGCGTGAGGAGATGCGGGTGTGGGAGATAGGGGACTTGATGTGACAGTAGGAGCAGATGAGGCAGGTCCACGTATAGAGGCTGGAGTGCCGGCGGCCACAGGTACGGTCACAGCAGTATGCACAGGTATAGGATCATGGGTACGCACACATCAGCCTGGCGAGCGGTCATCGGAGGCGCAGACTCCCTAATCCGTCGAGAAACCTCACACGTAGGAATGTGTGTGATGGACAACGACGTGATCAAAGTCAGATCACGGTAGGTGAGGGACTCAGAGAAGAGCACGTCGCGTGAATCCACAATGCGACAACGAGCAGGGTTAAAAAGACGCCAGGACTTTGACCATGGAGAGATGCCAACAAAGGCACACAAGCAACCTTGCGGTGAGACCTTGGACCCATGCTGCTCCTCGGTGTACCACACAAAAACCAAGGATCCCTAGATGCGAGTGAGACGCAGGTCAACACGGTGGTCGAACGAGAGATCATACGGTATGATGTGGTCCGGAAGAGGACCGTGCGGGAGGCAGTAAGAGACCCAAGTCATGTAGGCAAAGCCTTCAAAAGCGAAGGACTTCGGAAAACCGCACTCAGACCGCATAGCGCGAACCGCATCCTCCATGGTGCGGTTCCAGTGCTCAGAAACACTGTTATGCTGAGGAGTGGCAAAAGCGGAGCCCTGGTGAAAAATCCCGTGCTCGGCAAAGAAGCTGTCAATCTCGCCAAGAAATTCACCGTCGCAATCCGAGCGGAAGGTGTGCAGCGTGTGGCGGGACTGACGTTCAGCCATCACTAGCCAGAGGCGAACCGTGAGAGCAGCGTCACTCTTCTGGTGCAGGCTGTGGACCCACCACATCCGGGTGAAGTCATCAGTCAGGGTCAGGATGTATCGACCTGAATCGGACAAAGACTCGACGTGAAGGGGACCAAGAAGGTCAGAATGGACTAACTGGAGAGGGTGAAATACGCGTGAACGGGAGTTAGGATAGCTGCAACGATGCATCTTACACTGAGCGTAGAAGAGACAGTCGGTCTTGGGCGGCTTCTTGGAAGAAGCCACGTCAAGAAAGAGGGTGGACTATGTCTGAATGAGCTTCGACGTAGTGTCGGAGCCTGCATGACACAGGCGGCGATGAAGCAATCGCTGGTGTTCAGGAGACTGAACACTAGTGACAAACACGAGCGGAAGGGGAGGGGGAGCAAGGAGCAGAAGTCCGAGAGACACCATATAGGTCATCCACAACAGAGGCACGGAGAACAATGCTACGAGTGTCAATAGTAGTCACTGTCGCGGACTCTGGAATGTGCTCCAGAGAGAGTCCCATCACTGTGCAAGCACGTATAGAAAGCAAACTGAGCTCAAGGTCAGGCACAAACAGCACCTTGGAAACATACAGGGGGCCAGGTGGACCATCGAAACATACGACCCCAACACCCTGGATTGGCAAGGACTGACCAGAGCCTGTGCGGACGGAACGAACAGACGCAACAGGGCAGGGAAGAACGAAATCACTACGACGACAGGTCATGTGATGAGTGGCACCGGAATCGATGATCCAAGAGCCACCGGGATCAGGACAAGAGGACGTCACTATACAACAAGCAATGGAATTCTCGGCCTCAGATGGACGCTGGGCAGAAGGTGGGGAGGAACGACGAAGGGCACAAATGTGAGACTCATGAATCCAATCCATACAGTCAGGCCCATCATCATCACATGCCGACTGTGCCCCCCCACACGAGTCATCCCAAGCCACAAGAGCAGACGAACAGACAGTCAATGAACCACCCGACTGTGAAAACACACTCGTACCTCCCTAAAAACAAAGCGCCAGAAGGTGTCGGAGCTCGGCAATGGTGCGGTCACGTGGGTCTGGGTCGCGGCTGGTCGCCGGTGGTGAATCGAGAACTGCTACAGTCGTGGTCGTCGAGCGCCCGATGGATGTGCTGCTTGACGTAGACCGCCTGCTCGCGTAACAATTGCGAAGGTTGACAAAAAAAAGTAGAAAACGAAAAGGGGAGGGGACCTGACATCAACATTTTCCCTTGCTGACGTCATCAGGTCATGCTGATGCCAACAACTTCTTGCTGAGGTCAGCACTTGCCTTGGTGAAAAATTTGGTCGAAGAGTCAAAAGTTGACAGCGTTTCAAATCCTTGAAAAACGCTATTGTTTCTGCTATTCAACCACGTTGATACCTTGGCCCATAATAAGCGATGACATGGCTTCGTCTGGCGATAAGGGAAAAAGGGTACTAGATCCCTCTTCTTCCTCCTCAGGGGTCATGAGTCCACGTTCACACACTATTGAGGACCTGCGGAGCCAGCAGGACGAGATGCGTTTCCTGGAGCGGGAGCAGACTGACGCCATCCGTACACTCACCGAGCTTCTTCGTGGTCATTCCACGACTCCACGACAGACCTCTGAGGGAGCGGACGGGGTCACACCCTCTACACAACAATCAGCTCCAGCACCGGAGACAGGAGTTGGAGCCGATCCGCCACCTCTTGATCCTTGGGACAAGGATCCAGACATGCCAGGTATGGAGAGCAACTCCCCCGAGCACAAGATTCGTGTGCTTGAGGAGTGTCTCCGCCCGCTTCAGACGAGCTCTGGGCCCCCACACACATCTCGATTTACCGAGTTTTGATTGTCGCCTAACCTCCACCCCAGCGACTTCCCTCTTCCCGGCGTCTTTCCCATCCCTCGTCCTTCCCAGCCTATGATTGCTCTCCCTACGGAGTGACAACCCAAGGACTTAGAGACACCGCCCCCACGGTATGTCTGCGAGGACGGTTTTGACTGCTGGGAGATCCCCTTCCAGGTTCGGGCCACTTCAGAGGGCGGATGGCCCTACTACCACAGTCCGTATCAGACTACAGACCTGTCATAGGTGCTAACAGCAACTAGGACGATGCGCGGACTTCTCTACGCCATGCCACGTGAGACCGTCATCGACTTCCGCTTGTTCCTTGGCGAGCGGGCCCAGGCATCGGCGCTGATCCACGCGAGGGCAAGGATCTAGCATTATCCTCGTCGAGCAGCACATCCTCCGTGCGCACGGCGACCACGATTGCAACAGTTCCAGCTTCACCACCGGCGACCCACGTAACTGCACCATCGCCGAGCTTCGACACCTTCAAGCGCTTCGCTTTCAGGGAGGTGCGAGTGTATTGTCACACCTGGGTGGTTCACATACTGTCTGTTCGTCTGCTCTTGTGGCTCGGGATGACTCGTGTGGGGGGGGTACAGTCGGCATGTGATGATGATGGACCTGAATGTACGGATTGGATTCATGAGTCTCACCTTTGTGCCCTTCTTCGTTCCTCCACATTTGATCTGATATCATGAGAAGATGCATGGAAGCTTCCTAGCGACACTGCCGCCGACTAGGCGTCAGTGCGTACGGTGACGACAGTCACAAGTCGTGCACACAACGGTAAGGGTCTGGCTAGGAGACACAAGGCATAGTTTCAGATTGCTTCAATAGCATTTGCAGAGAGAAATGAAAAATGACAGGTCCATGGCATAAGTACCTGCCGCGGCGCACGACGGGTGTTGCACGCGGCAGTGCAAGATTTGTCCCAAAACCAGCCCAAAAGCACTCTTTTGGCAGTAGCTCTGAGCAGACATGTCAGAACGCTACGCCGTCTGAACCTAGATGTGTAGGATTAAAAGCTGGATGCCACGACTGGTCACATGCATGCATCTGGCATCAAACGGTGGACACAAAATGCAAAAACATGCAAATCGGGCCCACGGCCAGTACACCGATAAACTCCTGCGTGCTGTAGAAAAACTGGAAGAGGTTCCCGGTAGCATCTAGAGCTCTGGAACGGTCGTCGGTCAGCTCCAAGCTGGTAGTCTGCCACTAGATGACGCACCGGTACCACCAGGGTCCGCATCAGGGATGTGAACGAGTATGGACACGACCGACTGGTCACAGTAAATTGTACAAGTGGACAGGAATGTCACAAATCACAACAACAATAGAGTACAAGTAAGAGATGAGAGACAACAACCAACACTCCCCCATGACTCTCAGGCGCAGTGCACATGGATGGGCTGAGAGCACAGAGACCAAGAGACATGTTGACGTTCGTTGGCCACTCACAACTCTTTGACCTCTTGTCCCCCACATTCTGTACACCCATGTATAGACTAAATGACAATGTCCTTACCTGGGGAAGTGTCAGGCGTGCTTACTCTGATTGCGTTGGTTTTTCCACATCTCTCATTGTGCTCCATTGTATCCTGTCGACTAGTGTACATTGGCATGCAGATGACTGGCAGCAAGACTTGACGCTGTTGGAGTGTCGTCCGGTGGAGCCGACGAACGCTGAGGCCTACACGCAGTTTGTTGGAGCCTCCTCCCTGCGTCAACATCCTCAGCTCCATCGGCT
Organism: Penium margaritaceum; assembly: GCA_023375785.1. Taxonomy (NCBI): domain Eukaryota; kingdom Viridiplantae; phylum Streptophyta; class Zygnematophyceae; order Desmidiales; family Peniaceae; genus Penium; species Penium margaritaceum. Next base: position 70,400 of record SZWC01002717.1, read on the forward strand.
GGCCTCCTTGGCGGTCGAGCTGCTGGCGGTCACTGCCACCGCAAAGGATGTCTACATGCGTCCAGCGCTAGATCAGACTGTGCTATTTCCTCTGCAGCGTCATGCTCTGCGTAGGGTCCATGTTTCATGTTGCTTGGCACTGTTTGGACCATCGTAGGCACTGCCTGGGTTCAGGCAGCCATAACTCTTTGCTGCTATTCTTCTAGCTGTTTCTAACCGCACGACTGTGTTCACAGCATTGGTATTATGTTATGGTCCAGTTTTCAGGCAAGACGGACACGCCCGGGTTTTGGGCTATTGGCCGTCTGGAAGGGCTCACCGAGTAAACCTGCCTGCCAGAAAGTAGGTCTAGGACTATTTTCTGATTGGCTAGTTAGCTGAGCAACAAGCTCTACAGAGCTGGAGGGGGGAGTTAGAACTTGGAGGGGTCTCCCCTTGTTGCTCATTCTTCACTCCTAATCAGTTACTTTCAGTTTTCAGCTGCTTTTTGGCGCTAACATTGGCACTCGCGTTTCCGAGTAACAAACCCAGAGCATCTAACCTCTAGAGCAGCGGACTAAGGGGGTAGCAGACTAAGCAACGAGCGTGAAATTCCGCACATTGCATTAACAACATTGCTGCCCCAACCTGGTGCCTAGTATTTCCAGCTTGGTATCACAGCCAGAGCGTAGCAACAGTAGTAGAAGACTGGCATAGAGGTGCCAGGCAACGTCGGCGAACCCCCATACGCACCAATGTAGGGGAAATACTGCCGGAATTTTTTCCGCAGCATTGACCAGCCTGGTGGCGGCGTCAGAAGTTTTCCCACGGCCACTGGGCCAGGGGAAATGCTACCAAATGTTTTTCCGGCAACACTGACCCCAACGCCTGACGCGAGGAGGTGAGTGGCCAGCGACGTCAGGCATCGCAACGACGACACACGTCAACGAGGTGTGATCGTGCTGCAAGCAGCAACAGCGGTAGTAGCTTGCAGCAGCAGCGAGCAGTGGCAGCAACAGCCAGCAGCAACTGTGCTCAGTAGCAGCAGCCGGCAGCAGCAACAGCTTGCGATAGCTTGTAGTAGCAACAGCCAGCAGCGGCGTTCAGCAGCAACAGGACGCAGCACCAGCAGCAGCCGGCGAGAGCAGCAGCAGCAGCGAGCAGCAACCAGCAGCGAGCAACAGCAGTAACCGGCAGCAGCAACAACAGCAGGGAGTAGCAGCCAGCAGCAACTTGTAGCAAGTAACAGCAGCAGCTGCAGCAGCAGCCAGCCGCAGCCCGCTACAATAGCAGCTACAGCTCACAACAGCAGCGGCTGCAGCTGTAGCTGCTCGCAGCCCACTGCCCGCAACAAGCTGTGAGCTGCGAGCACCGGGCTTGCTGCTCACGGCCCACAACAAGCAGCGGGCAGCGAGCTGCAAGCTTGCTGCTTGCTGTTTTCAGCTTGCAGCGAACTTGCTGTGCAACCAAGCAGAGAAAAAAAAGCAAAAAAAAAAGAAATAAAAGAGAACCTAAAACAAATTCCCCCACCCCACATGTGTTGTTGCACCTGCTGCTTCTGCCATCACGACCGCTTCAGCAACCACAGTAGCCATAGCAGCATGCAGCAGCCCAACAGAAGTAGTAGCAGCGGCTGCTGCAACCGCAATCGCAGCAGCAGCAACAGCAGTAGTAGCAGCAGGAACGTCAGCAACAATAGCAGTAGCAGCAGCTACAGCAGCAAACCTACAGCAGCAGCAGAAACAGCGGTAACTGCAATAGCAGCTGTAGCTACAGCAACACTCGCTAAAATTCTCGTGGCAGACACAGCAGCGGCTTCAGCAACAGCCACTGATGACATCAGCAACCTTTCAGCTGACGTCATTGTTGACATCACTGCTGATGTCATGAAAAAAACCAGCAACTCTGCAGATGACGCAGCAACACCTGTTGAAGTCAACCATCTCAGGCTGACATCACTTCTGACGTTAGCAGCATAATGAGAAAAAAACACAAAGGAGGGTGGAACAAAGGGGGCCAATAAACATGGCCACTATCCTCAGTGGGGAGGGTTCCTCTTTTTTGGGGGGACCCCTCGTCCCCCTTTCCTACAACAGCTACAGCAGCTGCAGCAGCAACAGCAGCGGCAGCAGCAGCAACAGGAGCAATAGCAACAGGAGTAGCAGCAGTATGAGCAGCAATAGCAGGAGCAGCAGCAGCAGGAGCAGCAGCAGTAGGAGCAGTAGCAACAGCAGTAGTAGCGCCAACACCCATAGGCTCTGTTAACTGTCATTTTGACTCGACAGATCCTCTTGCCGCATTGCGCCAACAGCTCGCAACGTTGACACAGCAGCTAGCAGCACTACAGCTGCCGCCACCCCCGCCGCTGCAACAGTCGCAGCAGGAGCATTAGCAGCCACCACCGCAACAGCAACATCAGCAGCCGCAGCAGCAGCATCACCAGCCGCCACCGCTGCAACCGCACCAACGTCAACAAGCACCGTTTACTCCATCATGATATGCGAGCCTTGCGGTTTCCTTTGCCACGCAATACTTGGTATAGAAACACACCCAACGCCAACGACACATGGTGATGTCAGTCTTGGGCCCCACTATGGGTGCCGGCCGCAGGCCAAAGGACTTCGAAACCCCACCTTCGTCGCTTTAGGTTGGCGACCGGTTCGGGAGCTGGGAACTCAGTTTACAGATCTGGGCACAGGGCGAGGGCCTGTGGCCTTACTATGTCCTGCCCTTCGACTCCACCCAGGCCGACCCGGTAAATGACGCCGGTCGCGCCCTGCATGCTCTCATCCCTGTCGCCCCTCTAGCCACATGCCTCACCCTTGAGTCCTTCTTCGGCGACCCCACTACTAGTGCCCTCCCTGACCTAGCGGCAGCCTGGCACATACTCACACGTCCTTATTGCCTATCAGTGATGCTGAGAGCAACCGTCTGCTCCGGGAGTTCAACTCCCTCCGCATGGGGGAGACCGAGTCAGTCACCTCCTATTGGCAGCGCACAGAGGATCTTCTACGCCGCCTTGGAGACGCCGCGCCACCCCCTCTCTCTGCGCTCCTGACCATCAAGCGCGGCGCCACCGCCTCCTTCTCCGACGTCTTCGTTCACTACTCCCAGGAAGTTCTCGCCGCGATGGCTACTGAGGGTACCCTCATGCCCTGGGCGTACGAGCTCTTCCTCTCGATGCGGAGGAAGAGTCGCACATCCATTGCACGGAGTCCCTTGCCTCCCCTGTTGTCGCCTCTCCTGCCCTCGCCTCTGTGACTATTGCCGCCCCAGCAACAGCAGCATCTTCCGGCGCCCCCTCATCTAAGCCTGCACACCGAATCCGGTTCCCAAATCCTAGCCTGGATTCGGATTCACGGTTAAAATCCACTGGCTGGAATCGGATTCGCGGATCCGAATCCAGGATTCGCGAATGCTAGTGGATTCCCGAATCCTGTCGAATCCAAAGTTTTTGGCTCTTTGTTCCACTTAGTAGAGGGGTTAGAGTTCAATGTTGAAGTGTGAAGTTTCTGAGGTCCTCTTTAGCTCTTTAGATTTTCTGACAAGGAGCATGATGGTTGAGAGTGTGGTTTTGTTGCAATGAAACATAAACTACTTTGCTTCATGCATGACTGGTAACATGATGAAAGCATGACAACATGTATGCCCTTCTACACTTTCTGACATTGCTAGCATCACAGCATGATGGCATGCCTGCCCTCCTACATGTACAAACATTGCTAAAAACATCACAGCATGAATGCATGTCTGTCCTCATGACTGCCCTCCAACAATTGCTAGCATTGCTATCAACTTCACAGCATGTCAGCATGCCTGCCCTCCTACATTCTCTACTCACTACCTGCATCACCATCACATGTACCATGACCCTCCACATCGTCACGAGCAATGAGATCATCATCCACGACATCCTCATCATCAAGAATGTCATCACCCTCTTCAATCTGCTCTTGATGTGCAGCCTACGCCGCTCGACGGAGGAGATTCACACGCTTCTCTTCTTCCTCCAGTTCTGGAGCAACGTCGCCATTGGGTGTGACTGGGAAGTTTGCCAAGAGAGGCTCGTTAACCCATGAATTCAGCAGCATGAGATTCTTGATCGTTAGGTCAACCAGTGACTGTCAAAAGTCTGTGATGATGTGCCGACCCAGGTAGAAGAGACGCTCCGATGGTGTGCTTGTCGCCGTAACGGCGAACAAGTCAAGCGCGGCAAGGTGGAAGGTAGGGTACACTTTGTCGTGCTTCCGCATGTACTTGAGGATGTTGCAGCTACGGCCCTTTTTTGCATCTTTGGCCCAGCTGTCGACCTCCATGTCAAGCGAAGACGGTTCAGAGGGCTCGTGCACTTCCAGTTCAGCAAACATGTCGGCACTAGCATCCTTGAGAGCTGCAGCAAGCACGCTCTGCTCCTCTCTGATTCTCTGGCTGCGGCTAGGCTGAACCTGTCGAGATGTAGCTGAAGTGGTCTGGTCCTGTGACTGGTTGTTACCTGAGCACATGCAAACTGAATGTTGGCCGGCAGAAACTGAGCACATGCATTCACATTGAATGTTGGCTGGCAGAAACTGAGCACATGCATCCACATTGAATGTTGGCTGGCGGAAACTGAGCACATGCAAATTGAATGTTGGCTGGCAGAAACTGAGCACATGCATTCACATTGAATGTTGGCTGTCAGAAACTGAGCACATGCATTCCCATTGTATGTTGGCTGGCAAAAACTGAGCACGTGCAAATTGAATGTTGGCTGGCAGAAACTGAGCACATGCATTCACATTGTATGTTGGCTGGTAGAAACTGAGCACATGCAGATTGGATGTTGGCTGGCAGAAACTGAGCACATGCATTCACATTGTATGTTGGCTGGCAGAAACTGAGCACATGCAACGTGAATGTTGGCTGGCAGAAATTGAGCACATGCATTCACATTGAATGTTGGCTGGCAGAAACTGAGCACATGCAAATTGAATGTTGGCTGGCAGAAATTGAGCACATGCATTAACATTGAATGACGGTTTCCATAAACAGAGCACAAGATATGATTGCAGCAAGACATCATTGCAACAATGTGAACATACCTGGAGTGCCTGTCATTGATGATGTCGCAGCAGCATCGCTGTGACTCTGCGAAGTAGAGGCAACTGCTGCCACTGCAGCGGTTGCTGTGGCCACTTCCAAAGCAGCTGCAGCTGCCTGCTCCTCCTCGCGGCGTTGCTGCACCTTCACGTTGTACGGGCGCAAAAGATCAAGGACTTCCAGCTGCAATTGTGCGGCGCTGCTGATGCCAAGCTTGGGGTGGATGCGCTCGTGGAAGCGCAGCCGGAACCTTGGGTCAACTGCCGTAGCCAAGACATGCCGCTCAGTGCAAAGCTTAACGTACTTGTCAAACTTTGTGATGACAGCAATGATGCCGTCCTTCAGCTCGAGCAAGAGCTGTTCCTTGCAGTCGAGTCTCCCGGCATTGCCGCGGCGCTTTGCCTTCTTCTCAGCAGCTAGCGCCTTCACGAGCCAGCTCTGCATCTTCTCAAGCAGAGATGCATACAACGGAATGACCAACAACAGTGTGGGGTATGAAGAGCCAGAGATGCCGTCGGTGAAGCTCTTGAAGGGCTTCAAGATCACGGTCACTTGGCCGATGAGTTCCCAGTCGTCGTAGGAGGGGCTCAATGCAGCACCATCACGCCCAAACTCTGTCAGCCATGTCTCCAAGACGTCTTTGATGCCGATGACACGCCCTAACATGTCAAGGGCTCTGTTCCGGCGCGTCTCGGTGTCCAAGTGGAGCAAGAGGTACTTCTGGCCAGCCTCCTTCACCGCCTCCTCTAGCGACTCTTCCCTCGTTGGAGTTTGCGTCACAAATACCGCGATGGAGCGGACCTGCTGCAGAATGGAGGAGATGCGTGGTTGCTTGAGGAGGTCGCCGACTGCTAGGTTGATGACATGTCCAAGGCACCGAATGTGCCCGGCCTTTGTGAAGGTGTCATTGTCGGGTATGAGGTGCGCATCAATCATGGAGTCATTCGTGGACTCGTTGTCCATGGTGAGGCAGAACGTACACTCCCACAGGCCCCACTGCTGCAGTGCCGTCCGCAACAAGTTGTAGAGGTTCTTGGTCATGGCACCGCTAGTGATGCAAGGGAAGGCCAGCGCAATGCTCCACACCTTGTAGTTTGTGTCGATCCAATGGCCCGTCAGTCTGAGGTACTTCATGTTGTTGATGGCCTTCCAACCGTCGGTGGTGAAGCTTATGGCGCTTGTCACAGCGGCGAGCAACATCTTGATGCATGCGCGGTACGCGGGGGCAGCCACCTTGATGAGGTGTTCCACTGTCATCCTACCGGGAAGTGCTGCAGCCGGATTTGAGTGCGCGAAGGCCTTTGCCAGCCAGAAGGAGTCCATGGAGGCGAACGACCCATTTTTGTCGACCACATGCTTCCAGATGCATGCAAGAAAATACTTCTTCTTGAAGATGAGGCCGACACCGATGGCACCACGCATGACAGGAGCATTCTCGGGATTAGCGGTTGTGACATCGGCCTCAGCATTGGCAATCACACAGTGCGCATCCTCTAGTTTTGCGGCCGCGACAATGGCTTTCAGCTGCGCGTGCTTCCACATGGCGGAGGTGGCACCATCTTTGCAGGAGATAGTGACAGGCTTGTTTGGGTGTTTGGTACACAGGAGGCACATGGCGCGTGCAGGAATCCCTCCAAGCTTCTTGAAATATCCCCACACAACGGAGTCACGCCGCTTCTGCTTGTCACCGAGCTCGCCATCTTCAAAGCCATCCTCCTCGTCCGAGTCTACTGGTTCTTCATCGTGTGGAGGGAGATTCCTGGGAGAGGGATCGGTCTGAGGACTGTCGGCCATGGTGAAATTGCGAGGGCTCCCTCTCGGACTGCCAGCGACAACGAATGTTTTTTACTTGCTCCAACAACGATGACAAGGGCGTTAGGGTGTGTCACAATTAGTGACGGGGGGGGGGGGGGGGGGGGGGGGGGGGGGGCGTCAGACGAGGAGCTTCCCAGGCCGCCCAGGTTTCCAGTGGAAACGTGGGTGGCTCGAGAACCAAGGCGCCTCGGTTGCGAGGGCTTCTGTCATTCACGGATTCCAATGTTTGAACCGTTGGACACCCTAGACGTGTTGGACGCACGCAAAATCTTTACCAAGCCCAAGGGCCATTCACGTGACCACGTGGTTGGTCCATATTTCACATATCATATGAACAACTCCATGTGGCCGATCATGGACTCCCTGACATGGTGTCATAGCCATGGGAGGCTGTGACACTATGACAGGTGGTGCACTCAACGGACGGTGTGCGATAGCGCGTACCAGAGCCAGCTTTTGGGGAGCCGACAACCCGGGAGCTTGCTTTCCGGTGCGCTCCCGTCGGCGGAGAAGTCCGCACCCACGCGGATTTGACCCCAGCCTACTGCGAATCCCCCCCCCCCCCCCC
>SZWC01002717.1:77916-94547 GCA_023375785.1 Penium margaritaceum
AACCCCCCCCCCCCCCACAGTGGATTTGCCACAGGATTCGGGAATCCCCAAACAAGACCCGCATCTGGATCCGGATTCGTGAATCCGGATCCGGATTCGGGATTCGTGAACCGGGTTCTCGAATCCGTGGATTCGTCTGGCAAGAAGAAGAAGAGGGGCAAGAAGGGCGAAGAGACTCAACAGCAGACTAGCGGATCAGGCAGCTGTAGCCTCGTCTGCCACAACTGTGGCCAGGTAGGACATGGGTGGTACACGTGTCCACTCCCGACTGACGCGGCTCATGTCATCGCCACCATACGTCGCCAGCGCAAGCGCTGCCTTGCCATCAGTGCCGTGACCATCGCTGCTCCTGTCGCATCCACGCCACCCGTGACGGCCTCATCGCAGCTTCTTCCACAGCCGTCCGCATCCGCTGCTCCATCCCCGGCGCCTTCCTTTCCCTTCCTGGACTCCGAAACCATCACACCGCAATCAGTCTACTCCGTCGGACCCTCCGCCTGCGAGCGCCAGCTGGAGTAGTTCATCGCCTTCCAACTCGGCCTTCCTCGCCCTCCTCCCTAGCGAAGTGCGAGTTGCGCAGTCGCTAGTTCCTCCCCGCCCTGCATGACAGAGTCGGTGCTTCGATCATGTCCTGTATCCCCGTCCATCCCTTCCTCTGCCACACCCTGCCCTACCGCTCCTCTTCGAGACGATGTCGCCTGGCTAGATGACTGGTACTCCCGGTTTGCACCTCCGTCCACTTTGTCAGCGTCGCTCGCCCATTGCCATGTGACTGTAATCGACCTGGCTACACCGGTCCAGGATCCGTCAGAGACCTCAATCATTGACTCCGGGGCCACGCATCACATGACGGCCTCGTGTGAGGCCTCCAGTGTGCTTGGTCCCGTCGCCGATGTCACCGGGGTTCGGATGGGATCTGGCCAGGAATTGCCCATTCGTGGTGTCGGCATTGTTCATTTCTGTGGTCCAGCGAGTGATGTTCTCTTTGTCCCTGGCCTTGAGCTCAGCCTCCTGTCTGTCACCTCCCTCAATCGCATGAGCATGGACGTTCTGCATTCACATGGTGTGGGCACTGTGTCATTGCGGCCGTCCGATCGTGCCAACCACCCGCGGCAACTTGTGGCATGTACCGCGCCTGTCCGCTCCCACCTCTGTCTCCTGCTCATCGGCAAATACTGGCCATGTGTTCGTCACCAGCACCTTGTCTCCGCAACACACGCGTCTCTTGCATCGCTGCCTTTGTCACGTCCACTCTGCCGTTGTTGATAGCATGCTTCGCACACAGCGAGCCTAGGAGGATCACAAAAGCGGATGATGATGAATCAGCAGATGCAATTTGTTGGACGTAGGGGCAGATCCTTGTGCGTGAGAGGGATGAAACCGATTGATGAGGAGCGGATGATTGCAAATGCGGAAGAGCTTGGGCGCAGGGGAGAGGTCACATGCGCGACATCACCAGATATTAGTGGGATGGGTGTACCACGACACCTTAGTTAGGAGGGCGCTGCCACCATGGGTCTTCTGGTTGCCACTTTTTCTTGTGCGGAAGGTGGAGCAAATCTCAGATCGGTGCGGCCGAGAGCGCCGAGCACGAGGGAACCAGGTGTGTCACTTGGGCTCTGAAACCATGTCAGGATATTGTAAATTCTTCTCTGAATGAGCACGGTCACAAAGATGAGCACTTTAAGTGAGGTCATGAGCATGAGCACAAGCGGAGTGGAAACAGCATCAGAAAGTAGAACTGAAGCGGAAGCGGAGGAAGAATAGTCTGGGTGCGCAGCAAAGGTACGAGCACTAAACAGATGGAAGTTTCTTGTGTAGAAAAAACACTTTGGAGTGAAGCATGAAATCTTCTCGTCAGGTGCGGGCATTGATGAGGTAAGAGTGATGTCAGAGAACATAGGCTGGAACATAGTGCGAGAGAACGGGTACTGAGAGGCAATGCAAGGAGAGAGTGAACTGGGAACAGCCCAGAGGGCGAGCATCGAGAGGAATCTAATGGATTGATTGGTATATTAATACAATCAATACAAATAGTTGAAAGGTTATCCTAGTGCGTTTGTCGAGCCGGCACAATAGAGTATGGTGGCGACTGGGGTGGGGCGAGAGAGGCGCCGCAAGGCCACAATAGGAGACCTGGCTTTGCTAGCCATGCACATAGGGAAGTGACGTGCGTAGGGGCAATTTTTCCCGGTGCGTTTGCCTTGACTGTTGTGTCACAAATTCATTGGCTTGCTCTTGGCTCGGTTCGCACAATGGTCGGTCACGAGACCATTAGTGCTTTGTTGAATTTCTCCAGAGATGATCCTGCACTTTCACTCTTTTTTTTCTCAAAGCCTTGTACCCCTCGAAGCGATTTCCGGGATAATCTCCGACAGGCTTACCTTGATCGCGAAGTAGCCTGAGGCTACGTGCCCAGTACTTGTCGGACGTCTCATCATCAGGCACGTGAACCTGGTTGAACTAGACTTTGATTGCACTCTACACAGCATGACCCGTGATGGTGTTGTGGAAGCGGATGAGTGTGTATGCGTCCACGGGATCTGCGGTGGTGTTGTGTGCTGGGTCAGCATTGTACTGGCCTATGTCCTTAGCAAGGTTGTCAGGGCCAAAAGTGATAAGAATGCAAACAGGGCGTGCATACTTAATCAACAGAGGAACAAAGGTATTTGGTGAGAAATAGTACGGCCAGAGCTGCTCAGCTTGTGCTCAGGCGCAAAAACGTACCTCCCACAAGGAGAAGGTAAGCTTGCTAGTGAGATGTGGTGGTATAATCTCAAAGTCACTCTGGTCAGGAATGGCCAAAAGAGCGTGAGCAAGAGAGGCTGTAGAAGGAGAGGGGTTCATAGAGGCACCAGCGTTTGTGGTACCAGGTGAGGATGAGCAAGCAGCACCCTTTGAGTTAGAAGTGCCAGCGGTGCCAGTAGTTCCATCAGTTCTTGCAATGCAAGTAGGAACAAGAGTGACATTGACAGGATCCGGTGCGTTGACGAGGCGTTGCATGACAGGATCAGCCACTGGTTCAGCAAGCTCAATCCTTGAACTGTGAGCATCACACTTACGAGCCTCAGCAAGTTCCAATGCCAAACGAGCCTGATGAAGTTGATCCCGGAGCTCTACAATGGATGTTTTGTGGTCAGGCATGAAGAGAGAAGAAGACAGGAGGATGAATGGTAAATGAAGTTTTCAGCAGAGTTTCCCCTGCCCGAGTGGGCGTCCGAAGTGGAGATGGTGAGCAAATGAGGATGTCACTGAAAACTACAGTGGAGTGGAGCCCATAGGAAGGCCACAACACTCTGCAAGAAGGCCCAAAAGGGAGATGCTAGACGGAGGAATGTGTAGCCCACGGCGGAAAACGAAACAGGATGAAGAGCAAAGGCAGTCAAGTGGCAGCAGATGCAGACAACAATCAAACCCAAGAGGTTGCTGAGACAACGAGGCACAGGAAGCATGTATGCGCAGCTGTGGAGACTGCTGCTGTGGAACACGCTGCAATGAGGGTGTAGATGCAAGTTATTGTAGGAGAGGCAGCTATTGTGGTGAAGACGAAAGAAGAGAGGGTTATAGCCAGGATAGACTAGATAGATAGCAGATGAGGTCGATGTGACTGCTGTAGCAGCTGGAGCAGGAAATGATCCAGTTGGTGTGAAGATCTGTGTAGCAACATTCACAGAAGCTGCTGCGAGTGGCCCAAATGTAGAGGCTGCCGGTGTGAAATCCTCCTTGGCACACCCACCGTTGGTGGCTGTTGTATAATCTGAGACTCTACATCTGGCTGCAAATGTGCCTTCTACAGCTGTTGCTCTGTCAAGCATGGTATAAGAGAGGTTGACCGCCTCTGCATCAGCCACACCCTTGAGCATAGGAGGTTTGCAGCTTGAACCTCTGAAGCCACTGGAGGCAACTGTGGCTAGTGCTGAGCTGACTGATCCTGATGCAACTATGACTACTACGGCTGCGACTGCGAATTCTACGGCTGTGATTGTGATCGAGAAAATTGTGGTAACTGTGCGCCACCGACAGAAGGGGCAGCAGGGTTAGTGGGAGCTCTCATAGACAGTCCACGCATACCGGGGATGTTGTTGACGTTGCCTACCAGGATGTCATTGACTGCGTAGAATCAGCTGTCCATCTCCCCTTGTTTGTGTTTGCACTCTGCGGTTGCCTCATCCGAGCCATACTCGCCTGCTATGTGCATGTGACGCTGATGCCTACACCTGCGTTCCTTGTCTTGTAACTGCTCCTCCTTCTAGTGTGCCACATAGGACTTGTTGATGGCGGCCTTCTCCTTGTCAGATGGAGAGTAGAGTGGCGGTGACTTCAGCAACAGCACCAGGGGGGTGGCACCGATGATGAAAGTGACGCCAACAAGGGTCCTACGGTACAAGAGGCCACGGCTACTATGGTTGTTGTTACACATGCAATGGCGGCTCAAGATGTGGTACAGGCTACTACAACCAACGGGGATGCATAAGCGGAATCCTTCTCAACCATGGCAGCTGGACAGTGGTGGTGACTACAAGGGCAATAACGTCTGTAGTCGTTGTGGAAAGCATCAAGGTGAACCCGGAGGCGGAAATGGCCGTTTTCGTTTCTATGAGCATGGTGGCGGCGGCTGGAACTAGCTACTAAGTCAACAGAGGTGACCGGAACGTGGCTGTGGCTGCTTCCACTGCTGTTAGGGCAAAGGCGGCAGTGGCCGCCGCTGCTGCAGTGCGGATGGTGGCGGCAACTGGGTCCAACGGTGGCCTCCAAGATGGCGGAAGTGGCGACTGAGTCCATAGAGATGACCGGTGGAAGTAAGAGGCAACCGTGGTCACTACCAATGTTGTGAGTCCACACTGATGGTCGTCGGTAGAATGAAGCGACGATGGGAGGATGGAGGGCCAAGAGAGGCTGAAGTATCAAAAAGGAAGAGAGAGAGAGAGAGAGAGAGAGAGAGAGAGAGAGAGAGAGAGAGAGAGAGGAGTTCAAAGTGCTGGCAAAGAGACCCACTTGGAGAAGAGTGACCCCCTCTTCCTTTTGCCTCGCTTAGCTCCACCACTGGCTATGTGGTGGTGACGAGTGGGGCGAATGAGGCGTAGATATCTGGTGTGCACGTAGGTGCGGCGCATGCTACGCCAAAGATGATGTAGAAGTAGGCGCCAGCACACATCATGCGCTGCCAAGATGTTACGCACACATCATGGCGGGCCATAGCCAACGGTTGTGCTGGTCGGGTCCCAAGGACCAGTCCTCCTCCATGCCGTGCGAGAGCAACGACAAGAAGGGGACAACAAGCTCTTCTCTCACAATGCTCTAATCCGGGTAGTTAGTGAATTAGTACGAGGGAACGAGAGCAAGGGAGGGACTGAGATACCATTAACTTGTCACAGGCTCAATTAGAGAAAACACCTAAGGCACAAGTGGTTTTTGGCAATTGGGTGCAACAAGAGCTTAGACCAATGAGCGAGCCCCACCTCATGCATCACGNCAATGTATTGGTACACCAACTCTTGAGCACCAACACGAACACGTGTTGGTGTGTCAGTCACAGTGACCTTTTGACTTGTTGCCACCCACTCACTAGGATGCTAAGACGCTCGAAGGTTGTTTTACCATCAACCTCAGCTATTGTGTCCTCGCGTGCTCTTTAGAATGTTCTCGGTGTCCAACTCCCATCGAACATTTTCTTAGTGGTATCATCCTTATTCCCTCATGACCCAGTTGCGAGTTTCTATTTCTACACCAAGTGTTTCTTTCGGTTCATCATTCGGACAGCCGAAGAGTTGGTACGACTACAGGACTCTATCCATCTCATGTGTACGAGCCTACAACTAGGTTGGTATCTTTTCCACCAGATGGTTTGACTGATCCGTATCTACGTACACATATGGATGAGACTACGTGCCCACACTTGTATTGATTGTCCCTCCATTGTCTCCATTTTTCTTGTCCCCTTGTCTCGGACCGCACGACACTAGACAATTGTAGTTGCTAGATAGTTTCCTCATTAAGCTGTGTGCGACGAGGCGAGTGAGAGCAATGGGGCACAAGACACGCCATGGATGCAGTAACCTTGCCTTAGAACTTTGCAATCAACCAAGAAAAAAATGAGTAAGGGGAGCGAGCAAGCTAAGCACCGGTGAGCATGCACCCGAGCATCATGATCGGGTGGGTGAGTGCCGCCACCCGGGGGTCGAGCCCGACCACTCGGAATAACCGGAGGGCGGCTGCTCACCAGTGCATGGCCAAAACCGACACGGTGGCCCCCTACGGATAAGCACCCGGGAAATGTACAGATCCCCAGAACACTCAAGGCCAGAGCAAACATGACACAGGGCATAGCAGTGAGAATGTACGAGCCCTAGCATCTACCGCAACACAAAATCATGGAGAGTCATGTAATGGCCACAAATGTGCCAGAGGGCACGCATGGGTCCAGCAGTAGGTTGGTGACATCAGAGGCTCTAATCAGAGCAAGCACGCCTTAAGCTTCCTTAGGTGAGGCCATGGTCATTTAATCAGTACATGTGTGTGCAGATTGTGGGAGACAAGAGGTCATAGAGCTGTGAGTAGCCAACAAACTTCAATACTCCCCCATGACCCGTAGACAAGCAATCCACACACGTGAGAGAACCACAAGACAGGATATCCAGATGCACGCCAGAGCCCGTCAACCCGGATTATGCAGACAAATAAGACCAACAAAGTGAACAGCACTTTTGAAGACATTTCGGCTGAGAGCTTTGGTGAGAAAATCAACTCTCTGAGAACGTGTATCCACCCTAGCAACGTGGATGATGCCAGCAGCAATGCACTCACGAACAAAATGGTGCTCCACATTGATGTTGTTGGTGCATGAGTGATGCATGCCAATGATTTCAGCAGTAGCCTTTGTGCTTTGGTTGTCTTAGCGAATAGTGATGCAATGGATGGGAACACGCAACTATTGCAGCAGACGACACAGCTAAACAGCCTCACACGTGCCTGTACCAAGAGCAATACACTCAGCCTTAACGGTATTGCGAGCAACACACCCTTGTTTGCCACTTTTCCAGGAGAGTACAGTGCCACTAACCAGAAAGATGTATCCTGTTCGACTGCGGGCGTCAGAGTCATGTGCCCAGTCATTATCTGTGAAGCCGTCCACCACAACGGAGGGTTGCGCACGGAAATACAGTCATGAGGGGTGGATAGGACATAGCGCTCCACGCGCAATGCTGCCTCAAGATGACGCTCGCGGGGGCACTGAGAGAACTGGGATGATAAGTTTACAGCAAACGCCACATCCGCTCGCGTGGTCGTTGCAAGGTACATCAGAGAGCTAGTGAATCAGAGGCAGTTGGTCACATCGACTGTCTCCCCCAACTTTGACATCTCCTGGGATTTCAATAGGGACTGGCCGGCGGGTGTCATGGGTGTGGATGTTGTGGGAACTGATGTTTGGAGCGGGGCAAAGCGCTCCCCCAGGATGCGTACATATGCAGCTTTGGGGAACGTGCAATGTGGGACGTCCACGGTCACGCTCCAACTCCATTCCCAGAAAGACACGAGCTGGACCAATGCCCTTCATTTTGTATGTCGCTTGAAGTAGAGCCTTTCCAGCCACAACAGATGCGGCATCAAGAGAGGCAATGAGGAGATCGTCCACATAGACAAGGATGGTGACAAGTGGCTTGGTGGGAGCGCTGAGGAAAAATGCCATATCCACGACGGTTCTTCGATACCCCCCTCGTTCAAGGGTAGTTGTGATCTCTTGGTTCCAATGGCGTGGGGACTTTTTCAAGCAATATAGAGCCTTGCACAAGTGCCACACTCTACTTGTTCCATCCGAGAAGCCAGGCGGCTGCACCACATAGATTTTTGCGTCCAACGTGCCCTGGAGGAAGACATTGTTGACATCCATCTACTCAAGCTCCCAGTCATGCTGAGCGACCAAGCTAAGAAGAGCCCCTATTGTGCTGTACCGACCATCTAGGGCAAAGGTCTCATCAAAGTCAACACCGGGGGTCTGAGAGAATCCTTTTGCAATGTGATAAGCATTGCACCATTCAACTGTGCTATCAGGGTTCACCTTGTGATGGTACACCCACTTCGCCGCAACTGCCTTGCGGCCTGTTGGGAGGTCGACAAGCTCGTACACATCGTGCTCAGACAGTGCATCAAGCTATGCATTCATAGCATGCTCCCACAAAGAGGAGTTAGAAGCCGTGCGGGCTCCCTGCACAGTCAACGGTTCGGGAGGAAGGGGAGAAAGACCAGCGACAGCAAAGCACCAGGCAACATACCCAGCTATAGACGAGGATAGAGCTGATGAAACTCTTGCTCGACAAGAGAGTAGCCAAGTGCGGTGCTGGGGTGTATGACAGAGGCAACTGTAGACAGTGCAGAGGTAGCACGGCCAAGAGCACAGAGACCATGGTCACCAGAGACAACAGGGTGAGACTGAGATGGAAAGGACCAGAGACGTCCACCACGAGTGTAGGGTGAGACTGGTGGGATAGTAGAGGAGGCAATAGGACGCGGCTGCATAGAAGGAGAAAGAGAGTCAACAGGGTGAGAGGGCTCTAAGAGGACAGGAGGCGGCATAGACGTGGCACCAAGCGCAGGAGTAGAGGATAAGGTAGAGGGCGAGGGATCAGAGGGATCAAGTGAGACATGTCAGAATTAGGGGACCGCATGGGCGGAGGCGAGTCCAAAGGAGCAGTGGAGGCAGAGAGAGGAGAACCTAAGGAGGGAGAGGAGCCCGGGGGGGAGCTGCTCTCTTCTGCAAGAGACGGAGGTGAGGGATGCCCAGAGGGGAGAACGGGAGGCCAAGAGGGCAAAGGACCACCATCACCCCGAGAGGGCGGAGAGAGGGACCCGACAAAGCGAGGGGTGTCGCGCTCAAACAGATGTTCAAAGAAGAGCGTGTCATGGGACTCAACGACACGACACCGGGAGGGATCCCAGAAGAGCCATGCTTTGGAGAACGGGAAGACGCCCAGGAAGATGCACAGGCGACCACATGGAGACAGTTTACCATCACGTTGATCCGTAGGGAAACACACCGATGCAAGACACCCCCAGAAACGAGCAAGGCGGAGGTCAACACGCTGGCCTGATCACCTTTCAAAGGGCGTGAAAAAGTAGGGAAGCAAGCCATGAGGGATGCGATTACAGACCCAATTCATGTAGGACATGGCTTCAAAGGCAAACAGAGGGGACTGCCAGGAGGCGGACAGGAGGGAGCGGACACCATCAGCAAGTGTGATATTCCAACGTTTGGATACACCATTTTGTTGGGGGTGTAAGGGGCAGAGGACTGAAGCCTAACACCACGGGACTCAAGGAAGCGAGAGTTGGGACCAAAGAACTCACCGCCGCGATCACTACGAAAAACACGCAAGGGTTGGAGACAGGTACGCTCGGCCTGCGGGAGCCAGGACTCAAGGACTTCAGTGACTTCACTTTTGTAGCGAAGGGCAAAGACCCAGCGGTAGCGGGAGTAGTCATCAGTCAAGCACAGGCTGTAGCGGCTGAGGCCACCAAGGAAGTCCTGGGGCAACGGACCCATAACATCAGCATGGACGAGGTCAAGGGGATAAGAGGTAGTGGCCTTAGCCGTGGAGAACGAGGAGCGGTGCATCTTGCCGCTGGCGCTGTCAAGGCAGGAGAACGTACATGGCAGTGCAAACGTGGCACGGTCAAGGCCATGGGCTAGTTGAAGGCGGAGCAGGCGCTGGATGGCGACAGTGTGAATGTGACAGAGGCGACAATGCAAGAGATCGGCATGATCAGGCAATAGCGAGGGGGCGACATGAACAAGAGCAGATGCAATAGACGACGATGGCAACGTTAGAGGGATGCGGAACAGGCGATCACAATGCACACCACGAAGAACGACACGGCCAAAAGAGCAGAGGGAGATGGAGGCCAAGCCGCGGCGTGACGAAAAGTTCATGCCCTGGTCGTCAAGAGTGGTCACGGAGAGAAGACTGACATCAACATCGGGTACGTAAAACGCGTCCGGCAAGTAGACAATGCCACCAGGACCAACAAAACGGATGACACCTATACCTTGGACAGGGAGAAGTTGGCTGGAGCCAGTGCGCATAGAACGGACACACTGAACGGGTCCGAGGGACACAAACGACGAAGGACAGGAGGTCATGTGATGTATGGCCCCAAAATCAATGATCCAGAGACCGGGGGATGCACGAGTGGATGGGAGGACAAGACAGAGAGCAACTGTACCACGTAGGTAGAGGGAAGACGGACCACCGAGATCAGTGGGGAATGTGTGGGACTGCCAATGCTCAATCTTGGCACGATCATCACGTAAGTCCCCTTGAATACCACCAGAAGCATCACCACGGAGAGTAGCATCAGACTCACAGGCAGACACGTGGGACTGGCCACTCACACTCTCACCTCCCTGAGAGGGAAGGTGAAGAAGTTCTTTCAGCCAACGCTCAAGAGTACACTCCTCGTCACGGCGATCAGAGGAGAATTTCGAGGAGCGGTTGGAGGAACGGTCGGAGAAGTACTCATCCTCACGAGCCAAGTGAGGCACTGAGTAGTGAGAGGGCGGAGGACCGTAGTTAAGGCTGCACACGGATCCTAGGATCCGTGGCACCTATCCATGAATCCGGATCCTGGATCCGGATCCTCGGATCCGGATCCACCCTAGTGGATCCGGCCGGGGTCCATGGATCCTGCATCGGATCTTGGGGGAGGGAAGAGGGGCAGAAAATGTCAAGAGGTCTGGCCTCAGGACCTGGTGTCCGTTCATGAAACATCCATTTTGAACATCGAAAAATGTTTGTGTCTCGCGAATGTGTACGGTTCGACTTAGCATGAATGTTGACTGCCGCCTGCCACATCATTGCCTAGTCCACATGCGTTGCTCCTGCCTACACTAGGAGGGCCAGCTTAGTGACTCATCTGGTGGAATGCCATAGGTCTGTTATCAAATCTGACTCCGTGTAGCCTATTAGGATCAGTCGCTCTCGCAGGTTTCGTAAAGGATGACCCTGCAAACTCGTACGTGATGAACGAGGCACAAACTACCGTCGGTCTGTGATAGCGCAGCTTCTTGAAGATTGTGTGATAGGTTAACCGTTGGATTGATAAGCAGTGACTGTTGGCGAATCAGCATGAAGTACTTGGTGACTCAGTATTTGGTGCTCACTCGGAACTCGGTGCATATTAGTAACCATGGCTGATAAATCATGTGCTGAGAAAGTAACCGTGAACCTATGTGAACGGATCCGTGGATCCGATGATTCGCGGATCCTGGATCTGGATCCATGGATCCGGATCCAGTATGTGGATCCGACCCCCGGGTCCGGATCCTCCTGAAGATTCGAGGGTAGGATCCGTGTGCAGCCTTAACCGTAGTATGGAGGGCCAAAAGGTGGAGGGATCCAACCCCGAGGACTGAGCGCAGGTGGTGTCAATTGTAGACGGGCAAGAGTGGTGGAGAGCGCTGATGCAAAGGAGGAGGACGAGGAGGACGCAACAGTCACGACAGTAGCGACGGAGGAGGCGGTGACACCCGTGCAGGCCTAGTGAGTGCACATAGAGGATGCAAGGCGCATGTCGTCAATGGGGCCGGGCACTTGGGCGCAGAATGGCCGGTGGCCCCATAGTTCTAGCAGGTGACCTCGGCAATGGCGGGGGTGGAGGTCTTGCCACCGCGGCCACCCCCACGCCCCTTACCACCACCACAGCTGGAGCCATTGCCCCCCCTCCCACGAGAATCAGCTTGAGTGGGATGAGGGGCAACCTCAGAGGAGGAGGGAGCAGAAGTCGCTGTGGCAGAGGAGGATGAGGAAGAGGTAGTGACAGCAGAGAGTGTAGCGCGATGCATGCTTTTCATCCGCCGGGCGTTCCACCAGTCGGTCAGACGCGAGGCAGTCAAGTAAAAGAGGGGGCCAATCCCAGGTGGAGAGTCGGCAAGGATGGGCGTAGAGGCAAGGCACTCGAGTTCTGCCTGAGAGACGTAGAGATAGAGGTCAGAAAGCTTAGGGATGAGTCCAGCAACAATAGAGAGGCAGGCAGAGAGGGGACCAGGGGCTGCCTGGCCAAGATCTCTCAGCAAACGCAGACTGTGCGCCCAATACTCATCTGCCGTCCCGTTTGCTTGCATCTGCTAAGTGTTGAATTGGACAGTGAGGCCACTCTGGGCGCCATGCCCAGTCACTGTTTTGCGGCGGCGTATGAGTGCATAAGCCCCGACGGGATCAGTAGGGTGCCGCGGGAGGGGACTGCATTGTCTGTACCAATGTCATCAAGGAGACTGTCGGGGCCTGCATTGATGAGGGCTCATACTACACGAGCAGCCTCATAAGGCTAAGGTGCAAACGGTGGCTTGGTAGGAGAGTAACACTCCCAAAGCAGCTCACCCTGGGCCCATGCACTGAAGCGTGTCTCCTATGATGTGAAGGTGAGTTTGGAAGTAAACTATGGTGGCGGTGTCTCAAAGTCCTTCTGCCTAGCGGGGAGAAGAGCGCGGGCGAATGCTTCTGCAAAGAGAGCGGGGGCTGAGGAGTTGGCGACATTACCAATGGGTGGAGCTGATGAATCTGCTGAGCCTGAATCCGCAGAGGGAAGGACTGCAACAAGACCTGGGATGGTACGCAGATGCTCAATGACTAAGGTGGCCACTGCAGACGCTAGCTCTTGCTGTGCTTCTCGTCCTTGATAGAGCTCATCTTCTGCCTTTTGGTGCTCTGCGTGCGCTTCACTAAGAGCAGCCTGAAGGGCCTCTGTAGTCTCCTCTGGTCTAGGCATGATGAGAGGAGGGAATCAAGAATGCAAACGAGCGGGGTCTAGAGAGATGAGAAAGGGTGCAATGCAATGATATGCGGTGTAATGCAGTGCAGTGTGATGTTGTGCAATGCTCACCGAGCTGGTGGCGCGGATGAAGGGTGAAGAGTGGAGCAATCACTGATGCGGCTGAAGAGAATAGAAGCGCCACCCAGCCTGCAACCGCCACAGTGAGATAGAGGACCCCTGTAAGTCTGGCTCTAGTAACTGCAGCTGAAGCTGCTCCCACAAGAGCACCGGTAGTGATATGCGGCGTGGTATCTCGTGGAGTGTCGGTAGGTGTTGCTACTGCTGTGGCAGTAGATGCCCAAATAGATTCAACAGCACTCGATGTGGCATCTATTACAGTGGAAGCTGCTGTGGCAACGGAGGCGGCTGCTGTTATGACCTGAGTGGCCGTTTATGTCGGGGCATGGCAGGCTCTGGCCTTGGCAGCAAAGGTGGCGGCGGAGCCTGCAGCTGCGTCAAGAATGGCGCCAACTAAGCCAATGGAGTCGGTGTGAACGGGCAGGACAGGAATAACGCCAGGCACTTCAGGTGCTGTTGATGGCCCTGGTGTTGTAGCGGCTGTAGGAGAAGGGGTAGGAGAAGGTGTAGCTGTCAAGAAGGGGTTGGATGGCTGAGAGGTACGAGGAGGTTGCATCCTTAGAGATAGGGGCGGTGAAGGAGGAAGGTCATCCGACATGTAGATTTGCCAGTTTGTTTCTGCTTCACGCTCCTCACATTCGCGCTCGTGAGCTGCAGCAAGCTCCTCACGCCAGTACGCGCTATCTAGCATACGAAACCATAGTGGCGTGTCGTCGTCGGTGGGTGGAGGTTCGTCAAAGACTCTCGGATCCTCCCACCCAGGATTTGCCCACTGAGCGGCTGTGCGTGGAGAGTCCAGCTCCTTGTCTGGAGGACCGTCAAGAGGAGGAGACTCCAGGGCGAGAGGGTTAGGACTGCTATCACAGCCAAGAGAGACGTGGATCACTCAGAGTGCTATTCTCAACACCGGGTCCCTTGTTGTGAGAGAGCAACGTGATGGACCTTGGAATGAACTCGGTGCTAAGAGTGAGATGCTGCAAGAGGTTAGCTACTGCAAGATGCTAGCAGGCAAGACCAAAGGGCACAACAAAGGAGTGCCAAAGAGTGAGGCCCAAGCTGGAGTGCTTGGATGCAAGACACGTACCTCTGCCCCAAAGGGGCAGTGGGTGTAGGCCGGAAAGATTGATAGACTCACTGTCGTAAAGATATGAAGACGGCGGCACCGGTGGTGCTGCTGTAGGAGCAGCGATGGCCAAGGACGGCTGCTGTGGTGGGCGTTGGCTGTGGCAAAAGTGCCACATGGCAAGAGTGCCGCACTCCGTGCTGAGGCACGACAACTGTATGCTCGTGCATAGGCTGACAATGAAGTTCCGGCAGCGGCTCAAAGGAGGTGAGCAGCTCGATAAGATTGCCATAGCGGAAATCGATAAAGGCATGTGCGAGTGCTGAGCACTGTCCTGTTAACGAGTGGCAGGAGAGGTGCCACACGTAGGCAGGTGAATGAGCAGCGGCGAAGAGACGACGGTCCCAACGAGAGTGGGCGGCGGTAGAGCACTGCGAGGTTGTCGAGGAGCCCTCAGTCACAACTCCAGGATTCACGAGGTGCAAGGGTTGTCCACTGCTGCTCTGATACCAGTAGTTGCTAGATAGTTTCCTCGTTAAGCTGTGTGAGACGAGGGGGGTGAGAGCAATGGGGCGCAAAACAAGCCATGGATGCGGTAACCTTGCCTTAGAAATTTGCACTCAACCAAGACAAAAACGAGTGAGGGGAGCGAGCAAGCTAAGCACCGGTGAGCACGCACCCACACCAAGCATCACGCTCGGGTGGGTGAGTGCCACCACCCGGGGGTCGAGCCCAACCATTCGGAATAATCCGAGGGCGGCCACTCACTAGTGCACGGCCAAAGCCGGCACGGTGGCCCCCTAAGGATCAGCACCCGGGAAATGTATAGCTCCCCCAGAACACTCAATGCCAAAGCAAACATGGCATAGGGCACAGCAGTAAGAATGTACGAGCCCTAGCATCTACCGCAACACCGAATCATAGAGAGTCATGCAATGGCCACATGTGTGCCAGAAGGCACGCCACGGTCTTATAGCAGCTTGATGACATCAGAGGCTCCAATTGGAGCGAGCATGCCTGACGCTTCCCCATGTGACGCCATGGGCATTTAATCCGTACATGTGTGTGCAGAATGTGGGAGACAAGAGGTCATAGAGTTGTGAGTAGCTAACGAACTTCAACAACAATTTCGATTTGTCTCGCGCAAGACGAGACAAGACAGAGACAATCCATTTGTTCTGCAAGATCGGGACAAGAATTTTGTATTGCATTATGATTCTCACATTTTTTCTGTGAATCCTGCCACGTGTTCCAAGGCTCTAAGAACCAATCGCGCATTGGATCTGTCACCGCAGAATGCGGGTAGAGCCTGTGCGCGACCCACTGTTTGGAAACAGTTGTGGAGGGTCAACACTAACATCCCAAAGAATTGACGTTGTTGTCGTTTCGTTTAAAAACCAATAAATTTGGGAATGTGACACTGCGTTTAGTTCTTAGAACATTTTTTCGACATTGCCGACAACAGTCCATTCACTCTCCACAACTTTTTTGACTCCACGTAAGCTGGTTGCACATGCCAGACACTGGCCAGTCTTGAAGATTTTTTATGTCCACTGGTTCACACCTGCAAGTGTCAGGTGAGGTGGCAAAAGAGTGACGTCTTATCTTTGGAATCCCAGGTTTGAATTCTAAACTGTGAACTTTGCTTCGTAAATGATGTCAAATAATGTTGTTCTTGAAGGAGTTGGTTTTAGTCAAAGTGAAGTCGTCGCGAAGTGGGTGTGTTCCGACAGCTCGCTTGATTGTCTCGCTTGCACCTCGCAATGGTGCAAAATGCAAGATTTCCTCGGATGTCAGCATGACTGAAACAAGACCAAGACGAGAAAAATGGAAATCGGTACAAGACCAAGATTTCTCGTGCACTGTACTCGAGACGAGAAATCTCACTTTGGAATAGGAAAACCCAAGTTGGGGATCAAGAAGTCTTGTCTCGGCCCCAATTTGTCAGCCGAATTCCGACTCTTGCACAGTTCCAACCATTTCTTTGCAGGCACTAAACATTTTAAAGCATTGTCTATCATATTGTATTATATTCAACGTACCCTATCACACAGACCGTTGCTCAGGGGGTTTCTCCATTTTTTTTATTTTTATTTTTTGGTTTTGAAAATGGTCCACGCAGAAAATCCGGGTTTCTCCGTTCTCTCATCCACCACCGAAACCACTCTTGCACCCAAAGAAGCTTCGAGCCCCCTACCATCCACAACCATCTTGTACAAATCGTTTGGTTGCATGACCGGTGTTGGCAAGAACGCAGTTTTGGTCACCGTAAAGGTTACAACCACGGTCACAGTCGGCATGGTATTGGTTATGGTAATTGTAGCGGTCAAAGTCAATGTCTCAGTGATGGTCATACTTGAGGCCACGGTCGCGGTCACGGTCAAGACTATGGTTACAATCACTACCACGGACTTGGTCATGGCCATGAAAATGGTCATGGTAGCGGTCGCCTTCACGGTCACGGTTGTGGTCTTGGTCACGGTCACGGTCACAGTCACGGTCGCGGCCCCCGTCACGGTCTCGGTCACTGTAACGGTCAACGTCACCGTCACGGTCACAATCACGGTCGCGGTCATGGTCACGGTCACGGTTACGGTCACGGTCTCGGTCGCGGTCACGGTCACGGTTACGGTCACGTTCTCGGTCGCGGTCACGGTCACAGTCACGGTCACGGTTACGGTCTCGG
>SZWC01002717.1:146572-194038 GCA_023375785.1 Penium margaritaceum
GCACGCATGCATGCACGCACGCACACACGCACGCAGGAACGCACGCACCTGCCGCTGCCGCCGCTACCGCTGCCACTGCCGCTGCCGCTACAGCCGCCGCTGACCCTGATGCTGTAGCTGCCGTTGCTGCTGCCGTTGTAGCTGCCGCTGCCCCTGCGGATGACCCTGCCTCCGCATCTGCTACAGCCGCCGCTGCTGCTGCTGCTGTCCCCTGAACTACTGCTGCTAGAGGACAGCCTTGCCTGACTCCGGAGAAAACTGGCATTGGAGGAGAAAGGTGGTCATTTACCTTTCAAGGTCTCACCTCCGCTGGCACTGGAGGTGAAACGCACAACAGACTTGCGATCGCTTGAAAGTGGGTTTTTTCTTGGGCTCTTGAACGTAGCCTGACTGAGGGGGGTGTGGATTTAGCACGGAACCAGAGAAATCAAGAGGTTGAACCCGTCGCCTAAGGACTTGCTATATTGGAAATGTAAAAACTAAAATGGGGTTGTGCAGGAATATTTAGGTAGATAAAGATTTCAAAATCACAAAGGAATCTCAAACGATTGAGACATTTCTCACAGGGAGTACATGATTAGACATCCACAAGAACAAAGGGTTGACCTTCCCATATCCACGAGTCGGGTATTGAAAGGATATCTAAGAAGTTACATTCTGAATACCAGAATAGGACATGAAAGGTGGTTCAAGTAATGTTTTGACCATTTTTTTTGTCTTTGTCCCTATTTACAGTGGCTTTGTTTGGGTCTGTCCCCAAGTCCGGTTTCTGCTCATATGGGTACATTGTATTTTGGTTCACCAAAACAGTTTGACACTTGCCAGAGACATTGGTGTAGCAACGCAATTGAGCGACGAACAGAGCGGTTGCAATCATGCGACCACACTAGACACTCGCTTGTGCGGCATTCAAATTTCAGATTTTGAGCAACGAAGTACTAAAGAAATGCGCACATGTGGAGTTGAGATCACAGCCATGATTTAATTTGTCCTTGTATCGATTGCCCCAACAGGATTTTGCATTTGTCCCAAATGCCCACACTCCCACCACACTTTGTCTTCATACTTTTTCATTTTTTCCTCAACCTTTCAAGTACTAGTACGGTATCATGTATCCAAGCACCTTGTCATGCTTGATTGACGATGTCAACTCGGACAAGGCAAAGAAAATTTAGATTTTTTTTATAGAGAATTTTAGAAGCTTCTCTACGGACATGTCTTTTAGCCAATCAAGTTTTAAGCACTTTTAAAATGAAAATTATTGTGAGTCTGGCAATAATTGTACGAGGTTGCTATGTAACCCTATGCACGCTTGTGTGCAACACCAGCCTCTTGTTTTTTCTTTCTTTTTCACTCATCGAAGCCAACTGGGAGTGGAAGAGGGTGGGGGAGGCAAAAGCGAAGCAGATCGCCTTCAAAAGCGATCTGCCCCGCTTTTCTTTTTCTTCTCGCGTCGAAGCCAACTGAGAGGGGGAGGGAGGGGGAGGCAAAAGCGGGGTATATCGCCTTCAAAGGCGATCTGCCGCGCTTTCTTTTTTTTTTTCTCGCATCGAAGCCAACTGAGAGGGGGAGAGGGAGGGGGAGGCGAAAGCAGGCAGATCGCTTTCGATGCGAGAAAAAAAACACTGTCTTCGACCCGATGGGGAAAAAAAGAAGGCGCGAATGGACATTGTAGGGTCCTGTTCCGCCGGGAGTCCTGATCACTGTCTTTCTCAAATCAATTCGGTTCTGTCCAAATATTGTAATGTTTTCTAATGAGAGAACTTGGACAGAAAAATGGACAGGAAAGATATCAGTTGCAAAGTTGGGTCGCTGATGTGGCGTCGCCTGAGGGGGGGGGGGGGTGCTATTTTTGCGTTCTAGTTAGCGGGGTGCCATTTTTGCAGGGCGCCATTTTTGCGTGCTATCCTAGGAGGGGTCCATTTTTGCGTGCTCACTTTGGGGGGGCACAATTTTTGCATGCTCGCTTTGGGGAGGGGGGGCCCATTTTTGCAAGCTCACTTTGGGGGGGTACCAATTTTGCGTGCTACTTTCAAAGGGGCACCATTTTTGCATTTTTCTGTCACAAATTGTAGTTTTTTCTATCCTTCCCGCTCCCCACTTGGCGGTTTGCGAAGAAGCAAGCTGACGTGTCTTTTTCGCGACTAAGGCCCTGGTCCACAACCGCCGAACAGCGGCACGGCAGGAATGGTGCATGCGGGAAAGAGTAGTGTGCGAGGGGTCAACCGTTGCATTTTCAACGATGGGCCTTGCGAGAGGTCAACTCCGTGCCAAATTGTTACGAGGAGGTGAAGCCTGGTTTCTAAAAGGGGTGGCCATCGCAATATTGCCGCAGAATGTATTCCACGTCAAGACAGCGGTGGCTCATACGTGGCATGCTGCCACTGGTGGTTGTAATGGACCCCTCCTTCTGCGGCGTGCCGTGGCTGCCGCGCAGCCAATTTTTTGTAGCATATCTTTCGTCCGCAAGTGATCAAAATGTGTGTTGAAAACTAAATTAATTGAATGCAACGGACCGATGCGGTCAATGTGGATAAGTTGAAAATTTGCATGAAGTTCAACTGTTTGAACAGGTTTGAAGTTCAAGAGTTTGGAAGTCCGAATCGTCGCGAGCCGTCCGAGCGAGCGCCACCCGGGTTTGATTCTGATCTTTTGAGATTGGCTCAGTCAAACTACCTGCCGCAAATGCTACTTGCGACAGCCTTCCCGTGAAACTAGGAAGAATTTGCTGAAAAGGGGGGGAAATAATCTTCGGTAGGATTGGAGTACAATGTTTGCCACATGTCCAGTCGTGCCGCTGTTTGGCGAGTCTGGACCACGGCCTAAAAGATTGGCCCACGACACCGCAGTGGAGGTTAAAAATGAGAAGAGCACAAATCTTATGTCAAATTTGGACAAGGGTGTTTGAGATCGAAGCTTCCGTACTTTGATGTCGCGGCAATGGCTTCATGCATTCCCGCCAAAACCGCCCCTGTCCGCTGACCGGAGTCTGCTCAGGAAGACGAGGAGTCAAGTGGAGCCCACCCACTCGATGGGCTGGGTGGACACCAGTGCGCTGGAGAGCCCACGGGAGGCCACCCACCCCATGGGGGGTGTGGGCTCCTACAGTTACAACTTGAGGGTGAAAGACACCAGCTGATGGCCATTGGAAGCGTGGGCTACGTGCCTGAACCTATCCTAGCGCATGTCTACGAACGAGGCCATCTGAACTGTCCAAAAAATGAAAGTGAGTGTTTTAATCATTTGAACGATCACTGCGCTTAAGTGGGACAGAGCTCTAAATGCTGGCGAGTGTTATTCAATTATTGACCGTGTGAACAATCTAGCATCTTTCAACGATGTCTTAGGCGGGACCCAAAACTGCCATGACTATCAATGAAAATGGCTGAAGCGTGTAGAGCATCTCGCATTTGCATCTTGTCTCCTCGGTGAAAGCTAAACTTCTTTGTTCGTCTATTTCCAGTTAATGTCGTGGCCTAAAATTCATCGAACAATCAGCATGATGTCTTGTGGGTCGCAATGCGCCCCACATCGAGAGCTACACTTTGTGTCGTTGGCTCAATTCCATATTGAGTAAGAAAATCGTTCGTTTTGCTCCAAACAATAATCTAAAAATCACGAAAAACGAAATGGGGGTGTTGGCGGTCCTTGCATCATATTGAGGCTGCATTTTGTGAGTGCCAGACATTTTGTCACAAACTTGTATCCACGTGCTACAAACTGGCCCATTGTGACTCTCAAACTCGGCCATATAATGTTGATTTTGTGAAAATTGTCTCCTCTTATTCATCATAGAGGCTTTACACCCGCCATTCTCACGTTTTGTTGAGGGAACATGATGGAGCCTCCTTCTTTCTAGATTTGTAGCCTTCATTCATCTGCATCTCAAAATAATGTAGTGATATCATAAACCCACCTTGATGAAGATGGATGCGGATCCATCCCCACCTTAAGAAAATAAACCAGATCCACAGTTATGCTATGACAACTATGCTTGTGACTCCAAACGGGGTTTGATTGGTTCACAAGGATGAGATGAAGTAGAAGACAGTCCATTAGATTGGGAAATTTAGGTAACTTATTTTTATTCAAAGTTATACTCCGGTGACAAGTGTCGGATATGTCAACCACATGTGTCCAATAGTGAGACCACACATGTACAATGACAAGAATCATAACTAGGCATATCTTGGGTGTTAAACGCTTCAGTCAAGTGACAAATCCGAAGACACGTACATATTGGTTGCTTCGAGAATCCCTATTAAGGATTGAGGAGTTTCAACATTATCAAGGCACGCCTTTACAAAATACTAGAGCCATCAAGAAGTTGAAACATTGTTGAAATGTCAATACGGTTCGTCACACTTCTGTCGAGTTTTGTGGAAAGTAGTCAAATGTGTCAGAAACTTCTGGAGTGGAACAACAAGAGTCTAGGCAAGAGGTCAAACTTCCCTCGGCCGATCGGTCGTCGATTGTCGAGCGGTGGGCCATGAGTTTAATGGCCCCTTGCAATGTCTAGGGACTTGTAAACGTCTAGGACGTAGCACTTCTCCCCTTGTACCTGCAACGCATAGGCTCGTTAGCAAACCTAGGTTGGTGGCGCCTGTATTAGTCTTCGATCATATACGTGAAGCCACGGAGGTTGTCTGATGGCTCCCAGTTGTTATGCACAGCATCGTTGTCGTTCCACTTGACCTGATGTTCAATTGTTTCTTGACAACACCCATGCTGGAGGATGTCCTCGATCACAAACTATGTACTCTCTTCCACTTGAATGGAAGGTGGAGGAGCAACTTTTTATGTAGGGGAATTACTTGCTTGGGTCCCAGTAGTGCTTCATCTAGTTGACATGGAAGACTAGATGGATTGCCTGTTTGGTACAAGAAGGCAAGCAACAACAAGGATTTGCATTTCCTTGATCTCAAATAGGCCCAATTGTTAGGGTTTGAGGTTCACAAAGTCTTGTCCACGTAGCTCTTTTCTTGAGCTAAGAAAGACGTGATTGTTGGTGCTAAACATGTGGTCGCTGTGATTTTGGTCCACCGCTTGCTTTATCGCTACTTTCGTGTTTGCGACAGTCAGGCGTGTGTTGTACCAGACACTAGAGAAGCCCCAGTGGTGGATTTTGATTGAAATAATGTTACTTTGGCATTGTAGGCCTACCATTGTTGTGGGAAGTTTCCAGTTAACTACTACAAATTGCATTTTACGTGTTACCATGGAAGTCACTAAGGTGTATAGGAGGTTGGTTGTCTACACTTTTGGCATCCTATTAGTACAATGAGACTCACATGATGTGTGAGGAAGTTGTTTGAGCATACTAACGCATCATAATTGGACTCTCAACATGGCTCGTAATTCCGCCACCTTTGTCATTGACAATGTTTCATGGAACTCTATGCAGCCATACAATATGGTGTAGAAATAGTCACACCATTCTTTTTACGGTGACGGTGGTCGTTGTTGGGATAAATCTTAACATGTTAGAAGGTAAGTCCAATATCACGAGAATGGCACCATATCCCATTGGAGTGATAGGTAGCCGTGTTACGAAATCCATGCTGATGTAGACCCATGGCTCCATTGTGTGAAATGATTTTCATATTGCTTCTACACCAGTCTACATTCGGTCCCACGAGTAACACTTTATCATCTTCTTGAGTGTCTTTTCTCATCAAAGATTCCACCTTGACCATCGTTCTGGTACTCCTCTAATAGCATCTTTCGTAACTCCTCATGGAATTTTATGAAAACTTGGCGAGTGAATCGTCGTCGCAAGTAGGGGTCGTTTGACCAAAATTCTTTCTTTTTACATGTTGAACTACTCCAAACTGTTCATGAATAGTACAACGAGATGTGGGTCTCATTTCACAAGTAACATGTTAATCACGGCCATCAAGTTTGGTTTTCAACCGAGGGCATCTACGCGTTTTTTTCCATGTTAGTATTGAGTATCATGGTCGAAATTAAGCTTGAGGGACTCCATCCATCGAGTTCGTTGAAGACTTAGATTTGGCTGAGTATTTAGATACTGGAGTGCATGGCGGTCGGTGCGGACGACGCATCCTTAACACTCCACATAACACCGCCATGTCTTGAATGTGTGGACGATCTCCACCATTTTGTTTTATGCATTACGTAGTTAAGATGAGGTCTGCATAATCTTTGTAACATGTATGTGACGGATTGTTCTCCACCACCGTTGTCTTGGATTAGAATGGCTCTGATTGCTTGTTCATACGCAACTTTGGCTATGACATACTCCACCATTGGATCCGCCAGGTCAAAATTTCTTAAAGAGTTAAATGCTTCTGCTTTGATTTCTCTCCAACTCTACTCGATAGATAAACAAGCGAGATCACATTGAGGCGTTTACACACTCGCATCGTCTTTTACAAATTGATGGTAGTATCTGTGGAATCCCAAGAACACCTGTGTGTCATAAATGTTCGTCATTGTCGGCCAATTGGCGATGGCCTCAAATTTCTTCAGGTGCATGGTGAGCCATCTTCCATAAATTAAATGGCCTAGAAACTCAATTTAACGACAACCGAAGTCCCATTTCAAGAGTTTTCTAATTTAAAAGGCTTTCTTCGACTTTCATTATGCCCCTCCGCAATGCTGATATACACACAGTTATTTGGTCTGACAAAAATGGTGTTCATTTTCACCATACATATCACGAGGACATATGTATCATACAATCTAGAGTTACAAGTCTAGACTGCATGAACATGAACTCAAAGCTTTGAGCGAGCATCTCATCGAGTTGTTTGTCCTGTTCGATTAGTTGGTGGTCCCTCATCCGATATGTTCTCTTCAGTTTTATTCTGGTTCATGGCTTTAGGTGTATATGGTGATCAAAATTGCATTACAAAGGAAGCCCTTGAGGCCGATTGTCAAGAAAAACCCCTTCAAAATCCTCGATGAGGGTTGCAAACTCTTCCACAAAGGACATAAACTTGGAAGATGTCAAGGCAGATAAGGTTTGTAGTTTTTCACATAGTGCCGCAATCTCCTTCGCTTTTGTTGTTACCATGTGGACGAGCCACGTTTGTGCTTTGTATCACAGCAATTGTTTGGTCATACCCAGCAAAATTGGTTTTGTTTGACGTCTTACAACTGCTACAACTTCCTTTGTTGCTTTCTTCTTTGCCCCTTCTTGTCACCACTACTTCTAAGGTTACTCAATCAGAGGCAAGGTTTTTTTCTTGCCATTAATACTAATTTACATTGCTCCACTACTCCATTCTAACTACGCACTGTGTCTATGTAGGAAATCTTGCCTCAGGATTGTTTTGTTGTCACACATTGGCAAGTCCTCTAGGTCATGAAGATCTCTGATTTGCAGCCAGAATGGTTTGTTTCCTCCATTGGTCCCGGTTCAGTTTGTACATCCAGCATTCAAACCACACCTTCTTACAGATTTGTGAGAAGCTCCTCCATCTAGTACTGTCGGTACTGTTACGTGACTCTTAAAGCCCCTCGGTCGTACTTGTAGTAGTATCATCTATTGGTCTTCCTCGTAACTCTCGTCAAACTTTGCTATCTTCTAGACCCTCATCTATGGCATTGTGATTCATGCAAATGGGTGATGGGTTAGCATATTTTTTTATGACCGAATTGGAGACTCGCCGTCTGCTCCTATCCTCTACTATGTTTTGACTCTTTTTTTTTTTTCCATGTAACTTCCTCCCTTTCTTGGTCTATTGCTATCACTTGAAACGATTGTGTAAGATGTGAGCAGACTTTTTGTGAGTCCACAATACCCATTGATCACGTTGATCGATGACATCGATCTCCATCGGGTGTAATGTTCCTTCTCTACAATGTTATTTGTGGCTTTGGGGTCACCAGTTGTGGGATTCAGGGCACTGTAGTCAGCGATGTAGATATGATCAACTGTTGGGAACATTCGCAGAAGGTTTTCTTGAATGCCAAATATGGCAATTGTTTGCCTGATTTTTTTATTGAGACCATTTTTATAGAGGAAAGAGAGGTTTTTCAACGGTGAGGTCACTCCTAGTGATGATTTTGCGAAAATGAGGATTCTATTTTGCCATATTGGACCGCCCGCACGAGCATTGAAACTTGTAGTGTACATGAAATTTCTTGCTTGTTCTTCTAACGCATGTGATCATGATGTGCACAACATCTTTCCAGCCTTTCGGCGGACTCGCCAAGCCGTGTCACATCAGAATTATTTCCTTACAAGATGAAACTCCTATTGTTGATGATGTGAGAGCGGTCGCATGAACCATTCATCCAGCTTCGCTAGTCTCTCGCTGTCATTCAATGGTATCTAGATCCTATCACCAACTTAAAGTTGTGCCACACAAAAGCAAGTCCACGAGATCAGTCCTCTTTTTGTCATTTTAACCCCAACACTATTGAAGTATACCTCCAAGATAATCAGCCATATCTATACCATTGTTCCTTCTGAGTTTGTAGGGTCAAGCAATTCAGGTAGTACCGTTCAAATATGCGACTTGATGTTTCTCTCTATCGATGTTCCTTCCTGTGGGAGCGCATTCTAAAGCTCCTCCATCACCGCGTTAAGTTATTGGAGCACATGGGTGTTGAGGATCTTGGGTCCGGACAATTTCTTGTTCAGGTGGTCGTTGATGCGAGCCTATCGACCGGTATCACCCATCATGCTGTCAATGCGCCGGATAGCAACGGTCTAGAAAACGTGTCCCCACATGGGAGGCCGCCAACTGCCCTTGGTATTGCAACCAAGAAAACATATAACCCTCGAACAAGGGATCCACACTTTAGGTTCGTTTGGTTTGCAACGTCACGAAGTCCGCATGTTGGTCTTTAGTGTCTACCTTTGGTTGGACACACTGTGAGGAGTCTCAAAGGCAAGAAATGTGAATGGATGCATGCAAGGTATAGGCTTTTATACTTGCAAAGCTTTGCTAAAGCTTCTGCTTGTAGTGGCTCCACTGGAGCCAACCTCAACCTACAATCCTACTTGGCGCGTCCTTAGACCGCCAAGTGTCATCCTCAAGGCAGGCTCTAGTAAGCTTCCTAGAAGCTTCATGTCCCAATTTTGGACACAAAGAAAATTGTGTCCATAGAGCAGTGCATGCCTTGTCTGTATGTGTAGCTAGCCAGCTAGGCAGTAGACAAGGTGCATAATATTTCAACAAATCTCTCCCTTGCACCTCTGTCCATCTGTTACTTACTGGGCTCCATCAATGCCTTGGGGCTCACCCTTCCTGTGCCGCACTCCTCATGCCGAATCCACGAATGCCTGCATAGCGCAAGTCGCTCTCTAGCGGCTTGGTCATGAAGTCAGCAAGCATGCTCTTCGTTCCGCAGTGCTGCAAGTCCACCACGGTCTTCATGACCAGGTCACGTGAGTAGTGGTAACGTTTGTCGATGTGCTTTGTTCACTGGGAGATGATCTCATCTTCAGCCATCGAGATGGCGCTCATATTGTCCACGTGTACGACCGTGGCATCCTTCTGTGCACCTATCATTTCGCCAAGCAGGCTGTGCAGCCATTGAGTCTCCTTGCACACCTCAGACAAAGCAATGTACTCTGCCTCATCCGTGGACACGGAAACACAATCCTGCTTCCTGCTGGCCTATGAGATGGCAGCGCCATTCAAGATGCACACGTATCCAGAGGTGGATTTCCTGTCGTCAAGATTTCCTCCCCAGTCAGCGTCGATGTAGCACTTCAGGCGAAGGGGGTCCGTTCCTTCTTGGCCTCCAAGGACGAGGTCCATGTGACGTGTCTTCTACAGGTAGTGCAAGATGCGCTTGACTGCATGCCAATGTTATGGCCCAGGGTTGGCCACGAATATGCTCACTTGTCGCACAGCATAGCAGATGTCCGGACGAGTCCCTACCATGGCGTACATGATGCTACCCACGACGGACTGGTAGGGGATGTCTTGCATCTCCCTTTGTTCTGCTTCATTGCTTGGCAACATGGAGGCCTTCAGCTTTGTATCGGTCGTCATTGGGGTGCTGACAGGTTTGCAGTCTTTCATGTGGTAGTGCTTCAACACCTCACCGATGTATTTGGTTTGGTTGAGTTTGATGGTGCCTGCTACTCGGTTGCGGTGGATGGCAATCCCGAGGTAGTACTCAAGAGGACCCATGTCCTTCATCTTGAACCTTTTGCTGAGGTCAGACTTCAGCTCATCCAGCAGCCCGACCGAAGACGAGCAGATGATCAAATCATCCACGTACACCGCAACCAGCATCAGCCCTCTCCCATCATCGCGCACATACATGCTCGGGTCATTCTGGTAATGTGCAAAGGAGAGGCCGGTCATGAAACCGTCCATCTCTTTGTACCACATCCTTGGGGCTTGTTTCATCCCGTAGAGCGCTTTCACCAACTTGCACACCTTGCCCTTGGGAGCTTTGACTCCTTCGGGCACCTCCATCAACACTTCCTTGTCAAGCTCCCCATAAAGAAAAGCTGTCTTGACGTCCATCTGGTGTATCTCCAGGTTCTTTGCGGCTGTAATTCCAAGGAGAGAGTGGATGGAGGCAAAGGTTACGACGGGCGCAAACGTCTCATCGTACTCTGAGCCCGGGCGTTGAGAGAACCCCTTAGCCACTACCCTTGCCTTGAACTTGTCGATGCTGCCGTCTTGCTTCTTCTTCACTCGGAGTACCCACTTGGATCCCACCACGTGGGCCTTGTCGAGTCTATCCACCAGCACCTACGTGCCGTTCTCGGCAATGGACCCGAGCTCGCTATCCACTGCCTCCTTCCACTTGGCCGCATCTGGGCCATTCATCGCCTTTGCCACTATGGATGGCTCTCCCTGAGCCATGCACGCCCAGCTAAGGCCAGTCAAATCGTCCTCATATTGCAAAGGTTCTCTCTTTGGTCGCAAACTGCGCCGGGGTAGTGCTACGGCTTCTTGCTTTGGTGCTGGTGCTTCCACAGGTGGTAGTTTGTCGTCGTCGTTGTCGTCAGAAGAGTCGTCACACTCCAAGTTAGACTCGGAAGCCTCGGACGCCTCGGTATCCGCGTCCATGTCAGATGCTGCATCATCCTCCGCAGCTACTCTCCCATTCCCACCACCTGCAGGCAAAGCGAGCCAGTTGTTGGGTCCTTGGTCTCCAGACTCAAGCAACACTACCCACTCTCCCGCTTTGGGAGCGAGGTTCGGGTCCAAAAGCTCTCCCTTTTCAAGGGTGCATTTTTCAAACACAACATCGCGGCTCCTCGCGAGCTTGCCTGCTGCCTGGTCCCAAAGCCGATAGGCTTTGTGTGATGTGTCGTACCCAACCATGACGCACTTCCTGGAACGTGCGTCAAGCTTGCCTCCACCTTCTCCCGACTGGATCTTCACCCATGTAGTTGACCCAAACACCTTCAGATGAGTTTTTGGTTTCTTTCCCGACCATGCTTCTTGTGGGGTCTTCAGCTACTTGTCCTGCTCTTTTCCACGCTTCCGCAAGGCGGTTGCTGGTATGAGATTCAAGAGGTAGCAGGCCGTTGTTGCAGCTTCTACCCAAAAGCGAGGTGGGAGCTTGGCGTCGAAGAGCATGCTTCGCACCATGCCGAGTAGGGTTTGGTTCATCCTCTCGGCAACGCCGTTGCTTTGGGGGTTGTAAGGGGTGGTTTGCTCGTGGCAGATGCCATGATGCTTGAGCCAAGGCTTCCATGCCTTGTACTCACCCCCGTTGTCACTTCGGAGCGTCTTCACCTTTCTGGACGTTTGCCGCTCCACCTTGGTGACGAACTCGAGGAGCTTCTCCTTGACCTCTCCCTTTGTTTTGAGGAAGTAGATCCACAACTTACGACTTTGGTCGTCAATGAAGGTCAGGAAGTACTTGCTTCCTCTGTTAGACGGTGTGCAGAAAGGTCCACACACGTCACTGTGTATCAGTTCCAAGATGTGCTCCGCTCGTTGACCTCCTCTCCCAAACGGCTTCTTCTTTGCCTTCGCTTGGAGGCATGGTTCACACAATGCACACCCTCTGCCATGCTTCATGGTGCACCCTTCCATTTCGCGGACTACCTTTTGCTCCTGCATCTTCTCCAGCGAGCTATTGGCCACATGGCCAAATCGCCGGTGCCACAGCTCATCGTCAGTGTCCTTGCTTGATGTGGCGGCCGCAACGGTCGCCGGCGGTGCATCCCTTGGCTCGGGTGTCACTGTCTTGGTGGCACATGTGAGCCTCTCATCCGACGCCTTGGTGAATTTGGTTTGAAGTACGTAGAGGCAGTCAAATCTTGGAACTTGAAGCATGAGATCATCTTTGGTGTACAAAATCTGGATGTCCTCGTTTTTTAGGGCCACCGCCTCCTTGTTGGTGAACACCACTGTCATGTTGTTGTCAGTGATTTGTGACACGGGCAGCAATTTAGCTGCGACGGAGGGTATGTACACTACCTTTTGAAGGTTGACTGCCTTCTCCACACCGTTCACGTTGAACGTGATCACCATGTCCCCTTCGCCCATGGCTTGGATGACGCCGCCGTTTGCACACATGATGCGCATGACAGATTCGGCCATGGAGACAAATCCACCCTTCTCTTTTGATGAGTGGTGGTTGGTGCCCGAGTCAAGGGCGAATGCCCCGGGCGTAAGGATCGCTGCCCCCTTCATGGGCAGCCCCCTAGCCATCATGTTGGTGAGCTCCTTCTTCTCCTTTCCACCTTTGCTCACGCCTTCTTTCTTGGGACTACGGTAGTCCCTAGCCCAGTGCCCAGCCTTGCCACAATTGTGACAGTTGCCGGGCTTCTTGGAACTCTTCCCGCCACCGTTGCCTTTCCCTCCACCGCCACCGCTTTCGCTGTTGCCTTGACTAGAGCGAGAGCTTGCACTTTGTCCACCGAAGCGAGAGGCATAGGCTGAGATGTTTGCCTCAGCGCCACTGCGTCGCATGGACTCGTTGCGGACGTGTTCGGAGACAGCCTCGTACGTCAGATCTGCCTCCTTCCAACCGCCAAATACGGTGATCAAGGACCCCCAGCCTTCTGGCAGCGCTGTTAGAAGGATCATGGTAGCATGTTGGAGTCGAGATTCCATTCCATTTGCTAGACCTCTTGCAGCACGTTGTCGAACGACTGCAAAAATGCGGGTATCGATTCTCCTTCGCTCACTCTCATCAACATCAACTATTGGAAGATGAAGAGTCGGTTTGCTAGGGAATTTGATTGATGCACGTGTGCGAGTTTTGCGTAGGCCTCGGCAGCCAACGTGCATCCTGTGACGTGGGAGTGTTCAGTCTCGTTGATGGATGTCACAAGAATGGCGAGAGCCATGTTGTTCTTCATCGTCCATGCTGCAAGGTCAGCCGCATGCGTCGTCACGGTCGCATTGGCTGGTGCTATCTCGGTCCCTTTTAGGATGTGGAGATTGCCACACACGTTCATGACAATCTCAAACTGCCATTTCCACAAGGGAAAACTTGTCCCCGTGAATTTGGACATACCCGCCTCAAGGCGGGCTGGAGTCGGATCCGCCATTTCTTGCGGTTGCTCGTCTTCTCTGCTTCGCTGCTACTCTGCTTTGTTGAGGCCGATGCGGCTGATGAGGCTACTGACTGCGACCGTTGTCAAAAGTTGCAGTTGATTCCGTTGCATACCCCTCCCGCAGATGATGGCCTAAGGTGATGGTGTCGTCGTGAGAGAACGGACTCCACCTTCTAGAAAGGGGTAGAGCTTAATCCCGTTGGGGCTCGAGGGTCGTGTCCAACATGGACAGAGCTGTTTCTCGTCCCCTAGTCCGCCACGTGCGCGCACCCTACCTGAAGAAGCCGATGGAGCCGATGGAGCAGATGGAGCCGTCCGATAGTCGTGTCTCTGTTGTACCGGTGCACCCTACAAGAACACGCGCTAGTCGGTCTTGGAAGCGTGCCTTAGAACCAGAAGTGTGGGCCCATAACCCTTTGTCAATGCGTCGGATAGCAACGGTCTAGAAAACGGGCCCCGAGATGGGAGGCCGCCAACCGCTCTTGGTATTGCAACCAAGATAATATATCACCCTCGAACAAGGGATCCACACTTTAGGTTCGTTTAGTTTGCAACCTCACGAAGTCCACATGTTGGTCTTTAGTATCTACCTTTGGTTGGACACTCTGTGAGGAGTCTCAAAGGCAAGAACTGTGAATGGATGCATGCAAGGTACAGGCTTTCATACTTGCAAAGCTTTGCTAAAGCTTCTGCTTGTAGTGGCTCCACTGGAGCCAACCTCAACCTACAGTCCTACTTGGCGCGTCCTTAGAGCACCAAGTGTCATCCTCAAGGCAGGCTCTAGTAAGCTTCCTAGAAGCTTCATGTCCCAGTTTTGGCCACAAAGAAAATTGCGGCTGTTGTAGGGTTTAAACCCATGACCTCTAGTTTGAGACTCCGGTGCCTATTCAACCAAGCCAAAGAGGTGTGGTTATTATGATGAGCCACAAGGTACATACCCATCATGGGCAGTGCATTCCTGGCCCATCTAAGAGCAGACCAAGGGGACATACTCCATAGAGCAGTGCATGCCTTGCCTGTATGTGTAGCTAGCAAGCTAGGCAGTGGACAAGGTGCATGCTATTTCAACACATGCAAGGCGTGGTCTTGATGGGAGAGGATAGAGATGAAGGATTCACCATGCCTAAGGGTTTCACCTCCGGGTTTGCCATTGATTGTTGGTTCTAAGTCATTCA
The DNA here is from genome assembly GCA_023375785.1 of Penium margaritaceum. Taxonomy (NCBI): domain Eukaryota; kingdom Viridiplantae; phylum Streptophyta; class Zygnematophyceae; order Desmidiales; family Peniaceae; genus Penium; species Penium margaritaceum. Next base: position 161,210 of record SZWC01002717.1, read on the forward strand.
ATAATAGAAATGGTTTTTGCCGCCTGGTTAACCTCAAGAGAGTTGTTGACCGCGTGCTATTGGTCCTCCATCATTGGAATATTTTGTGGTTACTATTGCTCTTCATCAGTTGCGCTTGCTTTTTTCACCATCATGAATGAAATATTTACAAACTTCTTGATAGTGGAGATGGAATGAAGTCTCATGTAAGGTTGCTGCCTTGTAGTTAATGCGTTGACTGTCCCTCATTTTCTACTGCTCTCTTATACCAAGTGTTATGCCAGGTGGAACATAGGTGGTTCACAAGGATGACTTGCGATAAGAAGACAATTTGAGAAATTGGGACGTTTAGATATGTCTCACATAGCTTTATGTGTACTTCAATCATAAGCGTTGAACATGTCTGACCATTGTATACGATGGCGAGAATGGGAATGAGGCATATCGTGGGCATGAGAATCTTGAGTGAAGTGAATTTTGCAATGCGGCGTTGTGAGTGGTTGCTTTGAGAAACTCTCTTAAGAAGTTGGGGAGTTTTGAGAATATTGAGACCCAACTTTGAAAAAATCCTACACCCGAAAAGTATCACAAAGTCGATACGCTCCATGAAACTTCTCTTAACCTTCCCTGAAAAGTCAAGAAAGGTCAAGAAGAATTTCGGAAGAAGAACACCGGGAGTCAAGGCAGGTGGCCAAAATGCCCTTGGCCAATGGGCGTAAAACTCATGAGGCCGTTCTACAAAGGGCCATAAATGTAAATAAAAAATAATTCCACTGGCAGAGTTCATGGACTCATTTGAATCTAGGACGTAACCACAAGTAAAATTAAGATGGCTCACTGGGATGAGGTGTGGAGCAGAAGATGATTAAAGGAATTAGGATGGTTGGATCATTTACATATAGTAATAAGTGTGCTTCGATAACAGGTGTAAAATATGTCAAGCATACAGAGAGAAGTATAATGAGGCATCTCTTGGGACTTAGGTTCTTGAGTTGAGTGATGCGTGTGATATTGCACCATGTGTGGTCACTTTCAGAAACTCTACCAAGAAGTTGGGTGGTTTTGATAGTATTGAGGCATGGTTTTATAAAATTCTAGCACATATTGAGAAGTTAATCAAATAGTGTAAAAACATTGATACCATTTGCAAGTTTTCTGTCGACCATTCTAGGTAGTTGTCAAATATGTCACAACATGTGGAAACTGGACATCGTAGGTCAGGCAGGTGGCCCAAATTCCCTCATCCAATGGGCGTAAAAATCCTGGACTCAACACATACTGGGCCATAGATGTTATGAAAAAATACCCACTGGTAGAGTTTTGGGACTCATGTCCATCTACGAGACCCTAGTGTGTGAGCAAATGTAGGCCGGTGATGCCTGTGGTGACCATCGATCAAATGACCGACATTTCAGAGGTTGTCATGAAGATCATAATGTCATAGTTGTGTTGCTTGACAAGAAATTGTGTCATTTAACGGTGGCAATGATGTCCAAGAATATCATCGATCACGTACTGTTTTTGACCGTCTATTGGATTGGAGGCAAAGGAGCAACATCTCTATCAGGGAATCTCTTGTTGGGGTCCTACTGGAGCTTGAGCTTACCACTTGTGAGTGCGGAGAGGTTGTTTGAGCATCTGAGTGGTCTGCTCTATTTGCCCATTGGTTGGAGGATGAAATACCATTGAAAGATAGCTCTGAGTGCCATAACACATCACTTATTTGTGCCAAAAACCACAAGGGAAGCATTCTTCTCTATTGCTGATGGTGGTATGTGGCACTCTGTGCAGGCACATGATATGATCTAGATCATATCATGCGGCCTCGTTGTCTCCCTAAATCCACTCCGTAGTTGATGAGTGCGATCACAGAGAGGGGCTGATAGTGTGGAATCTTCCTTTTTGAATTGACTGAAGTAATTACAGAATTCCAAAAACACGTGGACCACCCAATGTTTGTCAGCCTGGAGAAATCATCGACTGCATCCACCTTCTGGTCTTCCGCCAATGACGTGGCCCAAAAACTCAATCAAACGGTGACCGTAGTCACACCTTGAGAGTTTTCCCTATGTTTTCTCTCTTTCTCTTGTAAATCTCAATAAAATTCAGATGTATCCATTGTGCTCCTCCAGGGTGTGGCTATGCACCAAGTTGTTATCAAGATGTAAGACAACAAATTGAATTTAGGTACGCCCAAAACTTTTGTTCATTGCTTCCATAAACATTGTACATGTTTCTGTGAGTTCGAACAGCATAAAGTTAGACTGTAATTGCTCGTATCTGGTGTGGAATAATGTCTTCTCAATGTCCTTATCAGATATGCTGAATTGATGATAGCCTCTTACATGTAGATTTTGGTGAAAATTCTCACCCTTTTCATCAAAAGAATCATCTGTTCATGGAAGAAGGTAGCAGTTCTTGATGGTAATATCATTTAATTCCTGGTAATCCACACACATCTACATCTTGCCAGATTTATTTTTTAAGAAAAGTACACGTGCGATGTAGGATGAATTGGTAAGCTTAATGAATCCTTGAGTGAGCAGTTAATTGAGCTACTTTTTATTATGGCAAGTTTGTGGTCACTCATCCAATAGGTCTTTTTGACCTTCCATCTGCTGCCAGGCTCCAGGTTTATCTGGTGGTCGACATTGCATTGAAAAGGCAGCTCTTGAGGTAGCTCGTCCAAAAGAACATCTTCAAACTCCTCAATAAGGGATGTACATTCTTGTGGAATGGCTGTAAACATTTCAAGTGTTTAGGCCAATGAGGTTGATGTTTTTTCATTGGCTAATAAAATCATTGCTATTCCCTTCGTTCCATGTAGATAAGCCATGTTTGTGCTATGCATTGCAGATATTGTTTGGCAATGTTCGATGATATTGGTTGCGTGAATTTTCTACCGTCTGCTACAACTTTCTCAATTACTTCCTCCTCTACTGCTTCCCATTACTGTTGCTTCATTGTGGATTGCTTGATCAAAGGTTGGTGTCAGTTTTTGCCGTTAATGCTGACGTAGACTAATCCACTACTTGAGCTTACTTAGAAACTGTGTCGTTAGAGGAAATGTCATCCGAGGATAAAATTGTGACCACTTATGGGACAAGTCCTCCAGACCATTACGTTGTGTAGATCTTTGATTTGTAGTCCGGGTGGTTCAAGAAATGGATGGATATGAAGACATCCATTGATGGGTAGTTCTTTGAATACAAGTCATTTGGTATTCAAACCCAGCTTTTAAACCATGTTGTTACAATTGAAACGTGAGAAAGTCCTCCATCGAGTAGTTCTGGTATCAACATGTGACTTTTACAAACCCTCGGTTGTGCCCATAGCATCATTACTAGTTTCTCATCTTTGTACTCCTCGTCAAACTTTGTGATCTCAAGAATCCTTGTATGTGGTAATGTGAGCCGTTCAGATAGGCAATCAGCCAACAAAGATGTTTTTGACCGGATAGGACGTTTTTCGTCTAATCCTGTCCAAAGCCATTTCTCGTCTCTTCATTTTTTCTCGTCAATGTTCCCCTTTTTGGCCAGTTGCTGCCGCTTAAGATGGTGACATGATGTGTGCCCCCACTTCCCGCATGTCTAGCACAATTTTTGACTGAGTTAATCAACAACGTCAATCTCCATTCCAAACCCTTGTTTCTTTCAAATTCATCTGATCGAATAACTCAAGAATCTCTCGTCAAATTCAGGAATTGCTCAAGAGTAGTATGTTCCTCTTAGCGAGCACTCCTTCTTAATAAGTTCCTCCAGAGCCACGTTGAGGACTGCAGTTGGATGAATCGTGCATGGTTTGCTGCATTGGGGAGCTCATGACTAGCCCTATAAATCATCATATCATTTCCATGTTAAAAAACTAATACAAACTGTGCAATTCCCTTTACAAAACTGATTGTCTCTGAATTCTTGCTCACATAGCATGAGGCGACTAGAAAACTCATGCTCAGTTTCAAAAAATTTCAAAAGCAAGAAGTTAATCACAAGACAAGGTCAATCATATTGGAACTGCCACCACGTATTTTGTGGCAAAGGGTTATGGGCCAACTGTTCTGACCCTCTCTAAGAACTTCATGCCTTCCGCAGCACATAGGATTGTCATCGTGGGCAACGTCTCCATGAAGTCCGCAATCATGTCATAGTAGAGGCTGCACAATTGATGCAGAAGGAGATGCAACCCATCCAAAATTATGTAGGCGGCCCATACTTTGGGTTATGGAGTGGCAGTTTGAGCTTTACCTCATAAGGGGCTGTTTGGATATCATGTTAGAAAAGGAGGTGCTCCTTGAGGTAATAGTTACATATCAGGAGAAACAGACCTTTGAAAAAAAAAACACAGAGGCTCTCATGCTCTTGGCATCCAAGACAGCTAGGTGGCAGTGGGAATAGTTCCAAAGCTACAAGCTAGCAATCGAATCTTGGCTAAAACACGATGCCATCCTTCAATCCAAATTGCTCGCAAACAAAATCTTTGTGATGAAGCGGCTCATCACGGCAAGAATCGAGGAGGATGATGTCAACTCAGTCGAGAAGCAGATTGAGTCGCTTGCCTCACCATGCAAGTAAATGGGTTGGAAGATTGACATGCCGTTGCAAGCGATGGCTCTCCTCATGACCCTACATGAAATTTGGGAACCACTCATCACCGTCCTTGGAAAATGGCAAAAAGACAAGCTCGTTATGGTGCGGTTGCAAAGTGAATCCGCAACGAGGCACATCAACAGAGCTATGGAGAGGTCTCATCTTCCTCATTGGCCCTTGTCACCAAGATACGTGGTGGCAGAAGTGGGGACAAAGGAAGAAACGGAAAGGGCAATGGCAAGTAGGGCACCAAGAAAGGTGTGAGCCGCAACTGTGGCAACGAGGGCCACTGAACCCGAGAGTGCTTGGAGGAGACGAAGGCCGGCGATAAGAACACTAAAGGCAAGTCGCTCCTTGACAGAAACAAGAACCACTCCTTCAAGAAGGCCAGTAGGCGGTGCCTTGATTCCTGGGCTGAGGAGCATATCCACGTCGAGAAGGTGGGATTCTTCAACTACAAGAAGTCTTCCAAATCAATGGTTGTCCCAAACAACATAATCGGGCCGGCGGCCAGCCAAGGTGACGTGGAGGTGGAAGTTCTAGTGGGCAAAAAGAAGTCGCAATATGTGATTTGTGACGTACAGCACATCCCTGGCCTGGCTAACATTTTGACGGATTAGGGGTATGAGTTGCTCTTCGGCAGGAAAGACGTAGTGGTGGTGCACAATGACGACAGCGGCAAGGTCGTGCTGGAGGCAAAGTGCAAGGGCAGTCTATGCATCATGGAGACTAAGGTGATCCCCATGGCATCGGACGCAGCAGACTCGCAGGAGCGTGGTGTTAACATGGTCAAGGGAGGAAGCAATGTTCTGGAGCTCTAGCACCAAAAGTTTGGGCATTCGGCACGTGCAACCATTGAGGAGATAGCGAAGCACAAAATGGTACACAAACTCATAATCAACAATGCAGCAGAAGCGACAACAGATGCAACAGTGTACAAAAACTACGAGCCTTGTATTTTGGGCAAGGCATGGCATAAGCGATTCAACAAGAACACGACTCGCACATAGGACCTGCTGGAGTTCGTGCACACAAACATATGTGGAAAATTCAAATTTTTTTCAAACAACAACTTGAGATACTTCATCGCCTTCAAGATGCTCATCGTACACTTCATAAAGCAGGCGAGGTCCAGGATCAGCCAAAGGAGTACATTGTAGTGGTGGCGACTCAGACTAGCCAGAAGTTCAGAGGACTATGGCGGACAGCATGTGGGCTGTAGCAGGTGGATGAAGCAGCAGGGCATCAAGTAGGAACCCACTATACTATACTTGCCATAGTCTAACGGAGTGGTGGAGAGGGCAAACTAGACACTGCTTAACATGGTGCAGACCATGCGTTTGGATGCGAGGTTATCACAAGGCATCTAGACGGAGGCTTTGCGTACAATGAGCTACACCGTCAACCTCACTCCAACAGCGGCGCTAAAGGGTAAGGGCAGCTCAAAGATGCCGCAAGAGGTTCGGAGCGAGTGCAAACCAAACGTGGCACACCTGAAGGTGTTCAGCTGAAAGGGACAAGCGATGGTGTAAGCGGCGCAGCGACACGACAAAAACTTGGAATCTTTGATGAAGCCATAACGTTTCCTCGATTACAAGAGCATGCAAAAGGCATATCGGAAATGGGACTCACACTTGTAAGAAATCATCAACAGCCATGACATTGAGTTTCATGAGTCATCGGATGCAAAGGTCGAGGATGTGGCGTTGTAGCAGAGGTAGCAGCCGATGTGAAGGACTCCGACGACTATACAACTTGACAAGATATTTGTCAAAAAGATCCGTCAGAGGAGATAGTACAGGTGCAAAAGCAAACACCTTTGACAGAGTTTGCATCAGACGATCAAAGGAAAATCCTCTAGACGCGCTGTCCATCCGGTTGATATCATGCCTGAGCTAGATAGATCCTTGGTGATCCATTCAGTTGATGTTTCACCGGAGTAAGCGGAGTTGGAAGTATTGCAGCACAGTGAACATCAGCCATCAAAACTGCTATGTCGCAGCGGGAGGCAGCAGAGTGGGGAAGCAACTTAACGTAGGCACTGGACGATGGATTGGCATGATGCCATGCATGCTGGCTGCATCGATGAATCCGACACCCATGCGAGAGGTTCTTGCAGGGCCTACAGGGGAGCAATGGGACACTGCCATGAAGCTAGAGTTGGCATCTATTTCTGAAAATGACACGTGGGAGCTGGTTGACAGGCTGAAAGATGTCAAGGTCATTGACTCAAAGTGGGTCTTCAAGACCAAGTTCACATAAGAAGGTGTGGTGGAAAAGCATAAGGTGCGGCTCATGGAGAAGGGGTTGACATAGCGTAAGGGAGAGCACTACGATGAGACATTCACCATCATTGCCAAGCTCACAAGCATCCACGCGATCCTTGTGATGGCAGCCATGAAGAACATGGAGCTCCACCAAATGGATGTGAAGAAGGCCTTCCTCAATGGCATCATTGACAAAGAAATCTACATGGAGGTGCCGGAGGGGGTAGAGGGATTGGAGGACAAGGTGTGCAAGATGCGGATATCCTTGTATAAGCTAAAGCAATCACCTCGATGTTGGTACGAATAGATGGAAAGCTTCATGGCAAAACTTGGCTTCAAGCGTTGTGAGGCAGATCATAGCGTGTACTTACGGTGCAATGAGAAGCTCCATCGGCTTGTTGCACACTACATGGACAATTTGATCTTGTGATCCTCAGACCTGCTAAGCCTACAGTAGCTGAAAGAGCAGCTGAGGAGTAGGTTCTAGATGTCGGACATGGGGGAGATGGAGTTCTACCTGGGGGTGAGCATCATACGGAATTTGAGGGTACGCATGCTTGAGTTGGGGCAAGCCAAATACGTGGTTGAGGGGCTGAAGCGGTACGGCATGGAGGAATCTGAACCAGTTGGCAGTCCTGTCTCTACCAGCTATGAACTAAGTGCAGCGATGGCGCCGCAAACTAAAGCAGTCTGGAAGGACATGGTGTAGGTGCCCAATCATCTATAGTGGACAGGTTCATGTATGCCATGGTGTCGACTCAACTGGACGTGGTCAACGCTATGGGCCAAGTGATCAGGTATGTGGCTGATCCAAGGCCACTACACTAGCAGGTGGTCACGGGCATCCTCCGCTACCTGCACGCGATGCAGCATGTACGCATGAGGTTTGACGGCAAGGGGAGGGTGGACCCGTTGCGTCTGATCTGCTATACGGATGTAGACTACACTGGCGATGTGGACAAGCGGAAGTCAACATCTGGCTACATGTTCTTCCTTGCAGGTGCAGCTGTCTCGTGGTTTAGCAAGAAGCAGGACTGTGTCACCAAGAGTACATCGCGCTGGCCGAGGCGGTCAAGGAGGTGGTGTGGCTCCACAGGTTGCTTGGGGAGTTGGGCGTGCCGCAGCAGGAGCCCGCGGTGGTGCAAGAGGACAACACTGGCTCCATTTTGCTGAACAATGTGATGCAACACTGGAGGAAAGAGCACATCAACGTGGGTCATTAATACAGAGAGGACATGCTTGAAAAGGGACAGGTGGTCCTGCAGCACGGGCAACATGCTTGCGGATTGCTTGACCAAAACCAAATCCGCGGACCGGCATGCAATGAGCGTGGCCGGGCTTGGGATGACCAGCTGTGATGGGATGGAGGGCGCAGTAGAAGATGAGTGAGAGCAAGCAGGAGCAGCCGACATGGAAGGTGCAAGGGGGAGAATATTGAAGAATTGCCCCTCCGCATGCCCAAGTGCGGCGTCAGGAGGCACCAACAAGCTGCCAGATAGAGGAAAATCCTCGTGGTTGGATGTAGCAGCTCTTGGATTGCTCCAAGAGTGGATGATTGCTCCTGAAAGTGGACGAGTCACTGAATCTGGTGGAAGTTGAACTTCCGCCATCAAACAAGTAACGAGTGAGATATGAGCTTCCAAAGTTGGGGTGTGCGTGGCGACTCTTAGAGTCAGCCGTGACTTTATTTCCGGTAGAGAATCTGTTGGACTGGGTAACAAAAGTCCATCTGGAAAATAATGCCCAGAGAACTGCCGAGTCGTTCCAGACGATAAACCCGCCGGAAGTCAGTTGTACAGATTGTTATTGGGGGATTTCATGGCTCAGAGTCTGCGGCTTAGTAGTATAGTTTGTCGCTCAAAATTCGGACTACAGGTCCGCGGACAGGTCTCAAACCATGTCAAACTGCATGATCAAACTCAACACAAAAATGGCTGAGGTGCATCAAAATAGTGTAGGGGACCCCTCTATCACGTGCAAAGGGATCTGCACCTCCGGAAGGGTGTCTCACATGTAAAGGAAGGTGCCATGGCGTGTGCACACCATGAAGGCGTTTGTTTCCATGGTGGATGAGACCTGCGCTTTGGCAAGCATAAATTGGGCTTCGCATGACTAAACTACGCATGGTTTGGTGCGTTGGAGAGCTCATGACTAGCCTTATGAGTGAATCATTTCATGTCCATATTAAAATGCAATTTTGTGCCCTTCCCTTTACAAAACTGACTGTCTCTAAAATCATACTCACACAGCGTGAGGCAAGCATAAGGCTCATGTGCATTCTCAGTTTCTCCCAAGCGGAAGTAGTGAACCAGAAGGGAAGGTCAATCACGTTGGAACTGCCACCGTACAGTTTTTGACAGGTTCGACGAGTGGTGGGCCACTAGTGTAATGACAGAAACACACATTTTTGGAGTTTTGGGACTCGTGTACATCTGGGAAATAACAATGACGTCGAATGGTTTGAAGTTTCAATGGAAATACAATGTCATCATTCAGGGAGATTGTGTAATTGGTAATGAGCAGTAGGTGCACTTCGATGAAAATAATGGGAACTATGGAAATCATACCTACGAGATAAAAAAACAAGCATGATACATACTTGGCATATTGGGCACTCAAGTCAAGCACCGTACGTAACATTGCATTCTTAGAGGGTGCTTTGGGAAACTCTGCTGAGAATGCGATGAGATTTGATATCATCAAGGTGTATCTTTGTAAGATTCTAACACCATCCAGAAGTCATGTCAACAGTATCAAAATACTAATGCGGTTCATAATAACTTTGTCCAAGTATCTGGAAAGCGGTCAACCCTATGGGAACCTTGTAAAACAAAAACACAGGATTTTGTTGTAGTTGGTGAAAATCTCTTCGGCCAAAAGACATAAAAATCCAGAGGTCAACATGCAATGAGCTATGGATGTGAGGAGACAAATTACCAGGTGCAGAGTTTTGACACTCGTGTACGTCAGCGATGTAACACTCCTCTCCCTTTAAGCCATGACGTACCGGTGTCTTGTGAGACGGACGTCGATGTTGGCTAAAATAGTATTTGATCTGTTCATCAACGTCCCGTAGGTTGTCGTAAGGCTCCCAGATTTTTTGTGCTATGTCATAGCCCTGGCACTTGACAAGATACTTTGTTGTTGTCCTCGTTGGTGATGTCTCACAATATCTTTGATATTGTACTCTGTGCCCTCGTCTGCTTTGGTAAGTGGTGGCAGGAGCATGTCTCTGCTAGGTAAGTGCTCTCTCGGGTCCTGGTAAAGTTTGCGCCTGCTGATGTGGAACACCGGGTGTATAGCCATGCTTTTGAAGAGGTGGAGCTTCGTCACAACTGGTGTCCAAATCTCCACAGTTACAAATTGCCCCAATCATTTAGGTTTGAGCTTTGCACAGACCTTTCATCACAACCTATTTTTTTGCAAAGATGAGTGAGATGCAATCATCAATGTGGAACTTGGTATCAATCATGTGCTTGTCAGCCATTTAATCCATTGTTGCTTTATTTCATGAGTGTCTAACCATTTTTGTCCCAAATAATTCGGCAAACCTTGTTGCGGGATGTTGACTGCTGGGATGTTGCTCGAAGCGTGCAAACCTGCCAATGTTGTGACTTAAAAAAGAATTTTACTCTTCCCAATGGAGATTTTTGATTTGTATGCGAGCTCGACTGTCGGTAAATTGACGGCCTTATCAGCGCCATGTGAGTTGCACAACATTCAGAGTACTTTTTTTAGCATCTCATTGGAGCAGTCAGTCTGTTCGCCAGGTTGTGGATGGAAGGTCATCGATAACTGGATTCGACTGTCATAGCGAGTCATTAGCTTTTTCCAAAACTTCGTGAACCTCCCATCTCTGTCATTTGAAATGGCAGACGGAACGACATGTAGTCTGACGATGTGTTTGAGGAACAATAACACAATGCCCTCGACAGTGACCGTTGTCGTCAATGGGATGAAGTGAGAACTGGTCGACCACCACGAGGAATGCATCAAATACCTTTGGTGTGATGGACGAGCTCATTTTGCAATCCATGGCGATATCCGACCAAGGTTCTCTGGATGCCATTAGCGGTTCAAGAAAATTCTATGACATCGTTTGTCTTGACTTATGGCATTAACACACGTCACACATATTGCAATACTTTGCGACATCAGCATGCGTTTGATCCCAGTAGTATTATTTTGTAGGGTTTTTTGTACATTTTCCTTGCCGAAGTGTCCACCAGGACCCGTTTTGTGGCATTTCTCCAAAAGCATGCAGCTTATCTTGTTGTTGGACGGTATGATGACCTGGTGAGTAAATCGCCCATATGCTTCAATGAGCACACCGAGGACGTCCTCATAACCTTTTGCAAACATTCTTGTAAAGTATGGGTATCATATGGCAAGTTATGTGCCAATATCGGCCAAAAGATCTGGTCGGTGACTCAAAGAATCTGTTGGGTTCATTTTTCCATGCCAGTACTTGATACTGTGGTTGAGGTTGGACTCGAGGAAGTTCATCCATGGAGATTGTTTATGGCTCACATGTCGCTGAGTCAGAAGAATTTCCAGTGCATAGTGATCAGTGTCGACAACACATAATCAGAAATTTAGGTAGCAGTGCCAAAAAATTGAATGCGTGCATGACCCCAATCACCACCGGCTGGAGCAATCTCTCACTCACCTCTTGCACCTGCACACTCGGGGAGATTAGAGTGTGACTACATGCCCAGAGGTCACATGTGTCATTCTGACTCTATTCAAGCTGTTTAGGGGAGTTGACCCGAGTGCATCCAAGAGATTGAACATAGCTACTCTGTGGTATCTCCACGCGTGTGACCAGGTCCCTCCTTCCGTCCATCTGCTGTTAGCACTCTTGCCACTTGTGGTGTCCTTCTCTCTAATGGTGTGTTCAAGGGCTTCTGAAGTTTTCATTCAAGGACGACCCATGACATGAATTCTGTTCATGCCACCTCTTTTATGCTTGGCCCTGTTGGCTCTATTTGATGTGTCTGCACTGGCTCTGAATAGATGCTTCTTTTTCAGGGTGTGGGCAGAGTTTTTTCTGTTGGACCTGATGTCTTTCTGTTTTCGCCTGTCACGCTCTATGTGCCCTCGTTGGAAGTCAGTTCACCGTCTACCACCACCATGGAGGAAAATGTTGTGGAATTCATTGCCAGTAGAGGTGTTGGCTCTGTCTCTCTGTGCCCGGAAAGTCGTGCGGTCCCACATGGTGCTTGCTCCAAGCAGCTCTATTGTGTGATTTTAGCTTCTAGGCACATCCGTCTATTGATCTTTTTCATGTTGCCCTTCAACTTCTTGCCTGAGCACGTCCTTCCACTGTATTTTTAGGTCAAGCAAGTGCATACAGATGCCATTGTTAGCATGTTGCATCTGCAGTTTGCACTTTGGTCTTGACTTACCAATAATCCTGCTACCTTGCATCACGGACTTCCTTGATTATGTCCAAGGTAAAATTCCTCACTCCCCATTCTTGAAATCCGAGAATCATTCCGCACGTTCCCTCGATCTCTTCCATGCGGATGTCATGGGCCTCTGTCCCATGACCTCCTTGAAGGATAGGGTCCGTACGTCTCATGGTTGAATGACAATTTCCCCTCCTACTGTTGGGTTTTTGTTCTGCATCAAAACAGCAACATATTTCCTGTTCTTGATGTGTAGCTCGTTCACTCCAAGGGCATCTGTAAGCGGTCTGACCATGGAGTTGATTTCATGGTTCCCACTCCTTGTCTTCTCAAGCCTCATGTGGTGCATTTGAAGCTCAGCTCTTCCTACGTACCCCAACATGGAGTGTCCGAAAGTTGGAATCGCACACTCGCGCATGGAACACGTACGCTTCACTTGCATTCCTGCCTTTCTCAGCTCTTTGCTCTTGAGATAATGAGCAACATGACCTCGGATCAAATCTGTGTTGCCTACAAGCCAGTTTCAAAGTCCATCCCACCATTCAAATGCTGTTACGGTCTTCATGATGGCCTTATTCCTCCTTGAGTTTGGGGTTGCGTTGCTATTTTCTGACTCCCCAATGAATTCCATGAGGAGAATCTCCCCCAACTCTCCACCCGGTCGCTTGTACCCCTTCCTCAGCGTCTTCTCTCAGTCCAAAGCCTGGTCCATCCAGGACCCAAAGTGTCATCGTGTCATTGAAGGACTTACTATTTTATTCTGTTTTCCTTCACAACCTTTAAGGTAGTGCCTCCCATTCATTCCTTGGTGTCCATTCTTCCTGAACTGGTCTCATCCTCAGACCCTGGTCTGTCATTGTCATCAATGCATGATCCATCCGTGTCTTCCCTTCTCCCGTCATTGCCAAAGTCCCCCACTTCCATTGCATCTAGTTCACCAGCATCACCATAGTCCCTGAAAACATCCCCTTCATCTGCATCCACCTTCTATGTCTCACCTCCAGACGCCGCATCTCCTGTCCCTTTGGCAATGCCTCCGTTGTCAGCTCTACTTTTTGCTATTCTTATCCCTCAGTTGTGCCTCTACTCGCACCTGTTGCACCAGTGTTGCCATTCTTCCATGGAGGACGTCTTTGAGCCCTCCCTACACACTTTGCTGCCAATGCCTCAGCTGGTTATGTAGCCCCCCTATGCTGCACCATTCACATCTCAGACCTGTGTTGCCAAATCTGACGCTCAGCATCCAGTCCAACAGACTCCTGCCACTGGCCTCAATGCCCTCAATCTGGCCACCGGGGTTGTGCTTGCCAGCACTGGTCTTGAAAAACTCCCACACCGCGAGTGACGTCTCGAGATGTCCATGCCAGGGAGCCTTGCCAATTCTCATGCTGCTTCTGAATCAGCCACACCATAATAAGAGCCCAACATAGTTTGTCAGGCCTGAGAGTCACCTGACGTCTGGCAACGGGAGGAGGCTATGCGTAAGGATCTCTTGATGAGCATGCTTTCAATGAGCTTGTTGATATTCCAACTTTATGTTCCCAGCGGTAGAAGGCATGTCCCACGGCAAAGGCGTTCTCCCATGTTCCCAGCGCAGATATTGATGAGATTTTATACTTTGGTGGGATGGTACAGAACAGCACGGGAGCTCCTTAGCCTATTTTATCACCAAAAATGGGAACTTAAGCATATTGGTGTGAACAACGTGTTCCTCCATGGATAATTGAATGGTGAGATTGACATTGTGTAGCCACCAGAATTAAAGATGGTGCTGAGAAGATCTGACGACTGAGAGAGACCCTCTATGCCCTAAAACGAGTGCCAAATAATTGGAACAAGGAATGCACCTCCACCATTGAGAATTGGAGGATCACAACCATTAAAGTTGACCCTGAAATCTTTGTGAGTCTGATTTCAGCACTTTTCCTTGTGATCGATGTCTATATTGATGGCCTACTGATCGCGTTGCCCAGTTCTCTAAGTGAACATATTGCATCGGTCCATGCGCAAGGTGAAGGGCTTTGGCCCTGGGGTAGAAATCCAGGCTCCTCCTTAATTCCATGGCCACCACATAGACTCTGTTCACCCCTGTAGGTCAGCAACTGCTTAAGAGGTTGTGCTAAGGGAGAAAGTGGACGTCATTGATTACTGTTGCGTCATCGGTTTCCTCATGTACCTGGCTACGACCACAAGGACAAACATTGCCTTTGCGGTGAAATTCCTAGCACATTTAGCACAGTTTTTACGAGCACAACATGTGGAGGATATCATCCGCATTGCATGCTGTGCTCTTTCCACGGGATGAGCCAAATTGTGCTACAGGGAAAAGCCATCTAGGTTTCTTATGGATACACCAACAACAAGTGGGCACATGATGCTGACGCGGGCCGTCACACGGGGTAGAAATTTCTCATGGATTGATCCCAGAAAAGCAAGAAACAGGAATGTGAAACATGGAGCTCAAACAAAATCAGAGTATGTCGAACTTGGCATAGGTATGTGTGGAAGCGTCTTGGTGTACTGGTTACTACAGTTTTTGTTATGTGCCCATCCCATGTATAACTTCGCACATAGTGAACCAGAGCACTGAGGTGATCTTAGAGCATGATGACGTGCATCACATTTGCACGAAGCATATTCATGTTGAGCATTACATTTTGCATGATTGTGTCGAATCATGAGATGTTCATATAGTTGGTGGAAACTTGATAATGTCTAGCTGAACTTCTCACGAAGGCACTGAGAAGCAATGTCTTCAAGGCAGTTGTGAATGCAGTTGGCCTTTGCTTGTGATGTGCAAGGATGATGTGGCTGATGCTAATTGAATTCTTACCCCTTTGTAGTATGTATTTTTGTTCCGTCTCGTTCTGATCGTCATTACCTTTCTGGCACTTGTATGTGGGTTATGGGGGAGTGCTGATGTGTTCATCATAGAGACATGATGGTCTCTTTCCTTGCTACACGCACATCATCTCTAAAGGTGACTGGCAGATTACATGACAACATGGCTGGCACGTAAATTAACCGATGCTGATGCACAAGCGATTGAGGAAACACAAGGAGGCTGTGTGATGAAGGGTTAGTGACAGGTAACTCCTCCATAGGCAAGCTGGCCCTGGTGCCCGATTGAGCACAAGAGTGCTGAATTGCACGTGACATGAATGAATGGATAGAATCTCATACTTTCCCACTCCAGGGGATACTTTTCCTGCTTAGTTCTTGAGAAGAGGCTTGCTTACATTTTGGGGCTAACTGGGGTGTTGCTTCCTAGGAAAAAAGCTCTTGGATTTGTTTCCGGCAAGCACAATTGTAGGGAAATGTGCTTGAGGAATGATGGTTTGAGCCCCAATGAGGAAAACCCACAATTGCAGGTAAACTTGCTGCTCGCCCGGTTGTGCTGAAGCGCATTATTGCCTCCCCAGCCTCCTATATTTGGTTTTGCTTATGTGGCAATGCTGTCCAGTCAGCTGATGCAATAGCATGCAAAAACATTAGGTGTTTTTCTAGAAGAGATGCGCATACTCTCATAATCTTGAAAAGCTTTGAGATCCAAAGGTTCTGGCAACCGACAAGCTCACATAATAAATAGCTGCCTCAGCACATGACACGTGACGCACGCGGCAGGGTCAATTTGCCCTAAACCAGCCCAAAAACCATGGTTCTGGCCGTAACTTTATGAAAGGCATAGCAGGTACAATTCTCAGCATGTTGCTGGATTACATATGACTTGGGTTTTGTGATGTGAGCTGTCCCCATCTGATTGTACAGCTGGTTTTGCCCACTCGGCAGTATCCATGCTTGTGCAGATCCCTGATCTGGACGAAGCTGGTGTCGAAGAACCATCGGGTGGTGGCCCACCAATCAGCAGCTGCCAGAAAAACTGCCACGGCATCCTGGATGCTTTCTTGGGCCTTTTGCAATTCCTTTTCATTCTCTAGGATTATCTCTGTGGAATGGCCTTTGAGCCCGATTTGCATGTTTTGAATTACATAAATCCACCGGTTGTTGACAGATCCATGCATGTTTTGCACTCGTTGTGTCCAGCATGAGACTCTAAATCTGTGGATTCAGACAGCTCTGCATCCCGATGTCTGTGCACAGAGTTACAGCCAAAACAATACTTTTGGGTTACATTTTATGACAAACTGACTACTGCCATGTGCATCACCCGACGTACGCCACGGCAGGTTTTTATTATGTGTGCTCGTCAGCTCCCATCTCTCTCTCTCTCTCTCTCTCTCTCTCTCTCTCTCTCTCTCTCTCTACATCTTCAAGCTTATGAACAGTAGCCCGAACATCTTCAAGAAGTTTTCATCAAGGCGAAGGACTCCTAGGTCATCAAGCAGCCGCAGTGGCCCCGTGCCTAGATTGAGACGGTCTCACACAATGTCGTTGTATGTATCCATGGCTGAGAAGCGCAGGAAAAACTCACTCCCTGAATTTTGCAACCACGTCAGAAGCATGCAGCAACTGTGCTCAGAACAGCTCTCCTCACCCTTCATGGACTAGTTATTAGCCCCTGATTAGTCAGACAATCTGCTATCATCAAACCCAGAGGTTCAGGAAAAGGAATGCATGAGGTAAGAGGGGGGAATCCACTTTTTTTCATCCTTCACAGACGTGCCATCAAGCACAACAACAGAACTGTCCCCACAAAAGCTGTTCTTCTCAGCTCTCATCGTCTTTTTCTTGTCCCTCCATCAAGCGTTGTACCACTCATGGCTCGTCAGCTTTGTCCTTGCATGCACACCAGCACATACCCGCGCTGTGATGGTGCTGAAGATGTCATCGAGGCTGTGCTGCACGATGGCGTTCATGGTGAAGGTATTGCCGCTACCTGTCATGCGGTATGCAAACACCGTGGCTGCATTGCATCACAGCGCACAGCAGCATAGGTTGGAGAAAAAAAATTCATGCATGTGGCATGGATCCTTTAATGCATACTGGAAAAGTGACATGTTTACTGCAATGAGTGTAAGTCTGCATAGCAAGAGAGGAATATGTGATGGATCTACGATTGCTGCTGGCAAGATACATCCGATGCTGCTCTCAGGACGTAACTCGAGCCACCAAAGGCAGCTCATGTCTTCCTTTCTGTTTGCATCACTGGGAGTCTCAGCGACGCAAGTCCCCTGCCTCAGACCCAGCCTGGGACTAAGGCAGGGTTAGCTGCAGGGGCTGTGGCTGCTGCAGCATCCACAGTGGCGGCATTGGCTGCACTTGTGGCTGCGGTGGGTGCAAGCTGAACTGGAAGGATGGTCGTTTGCTGGTTCATGTCGTGCAGTTTGGGACTGATTGTGAAACCTTTGGATTGTAGCCTTCCCATTTGCACCATCTAGTCACAACTAAATAGTGCAACAATGATAATCAGACCAACTTGAAACTGAACTTGCAGACCATTCACCGTCCACACCGACTCCCAGTCACTCAATAAATGGAATAATGGAGGAGACTACATTGCAATGCAAGATCCTTGAAATTGTCCCTTCTTTAGTTGTACATAATCAGCGTGACTGGTGGTGTTGAAGCTGGAAATCTCTTTTCACTTGTCCCTGATGCAGACCGAGATGCAAATGACTTGCTGGCCAATTCAGAGCCTTCCTAAGGAGGTACCAGTTTTTCATGCTCACCGTTGATTCTAGCAAGGGCAGATAACACAACCCTTGCTGTTTCTTGCACCTGCCTTGCATGCTAGTGCATCAGCTGACTTGCCAGTGTTGCCATGTCAGCGATGGCAAGGCTAGGGAGCTTCCTAGTATCTCCTTTTGGTATCAGAGAAACAAGACCCTTTGAGCTGAGATACACAGCAGAGATACAACACCGGCAGCAGCAGTGAGAGTCATAGTTGTAGCCATGTTCTTAGGACCTGCTGTAGCTGTAGGAGCTGTACCAGTGGCAGTAGTGTAGTCGTAGTAGCAGCGGCAACATAACTGAGTGGCCGTGCAGTGTAGCAGAAGTAGCTGCACAATGCAGCATTGGTAGCTCCACAGCTAACGTGCAGGCAGCCACGTACAATGTGGCTACCTGCCAGTTGTGCAGCTTTGCAGCTACATTTCTGTGCAGCAGAAGCAGCAGCAAAAAAAGCTGGTGGCAGCAGCCACTGCGACTGCTATGAAGGGGGATGACGAGGTCACCTCCTCCCCACACCTTGCACGGAATGTAAAAGAGACAGAAAAAGAGGAGAAAGAGGGTCTGAGAGCCGCTGACATCAGCATTGCCTGTTTTTGACAACTACCTCTTGCTGATGTCAGTAAGGAGGCTACTGAAACCAGCATTTTCTTCACCCTGCATTTGGATTGGATCATCATTTTTTTCCAGTGTTTCAACTCTTCGAGAAACACTGGCAGTTTCTCATTCCGAAAACTTTGGTTTCATGACCCATATTGAGTGGCGTCCATGGCGCCAGGAAGTGACAAAGGCAAGGGGCTTGGGAACCCCTCAGCTTCCTTCTACTCAGGCTTTATGATTCCATGGTTGTAGGCCTTGACAATCGATGACCTTCATCATTTGTATGATGAGAAGCGTCATCAACAGCAACATCATACCCATACGCTACAAGAGATCTACGACCTACTACAGGAGCGTTTGGGGGGTTCATAGCGAGCTCCAGAAGGAGCCACTAGAGCTACACCATCAACCCAAAACTCCACTCCCTATCCTGCACCCAGACCTCAGCAACCCCCATCGAATGTTGACAACTGGGATGAGGAGTAGATAGATGAAGACTTGCGTGAGGCTGAGATTTGTGTCCTTCAAGAGCAGATCCGTGAGCTGCACATGGGATCACAAACTGCTATACCACTGTCACCACTCCATCAGGACGATGCATGGTAGTCAGCAGGGTTTTCCTTTGGAGGTATCCCCCTCAATAGTGGTATCCCTGTACCGCGCCCACATTCACCGGAGCTTGAGGTCTCCCTGCTAGCTGAGCGGCGGCCAAAAGACTTTGGGACTCCTCCATCGCGCTATGACAACCACACAAGTTTCAACTAATGGGAGGTCTTGTTTCAGGTGCAGGCTGCCTCAGAGGGCATCTTGCCCTAGGACCACAGCAAGTACCAGAACGCAAATGCTCACTATTTCTAGACAATGTGGGAGCCGTTGCGAATCCAATGGGATTTACGGCATGTCATTCCATGGAGTGTGGAGCTAGAAACGACCAAAACCCTAGTTCCAGACCACGTATTCTTGTACAGGTCCTCTAGCAGCAAGGTTACTCCATGTTGTTGGGTGAGACTCACCAGTCAAGTCTCACCCACCGGCTGGTGAGAAAAGCTCACCGGCGCTTGACAGGTCATGAGGGCGAACTCCCCCCAAGTCCACAAGAAGGACAGAAGGCATCTGCAAAGTCTTAGATTTGACCAACCTAGGCCGGAACTAAGGATACCTACATCTTTCCTACAAAACATGCAAGTCAAGGTCTGATGTTTTCACAAGAGCGATTATAAAATGCTACTCTGTCATGTAGGACACAACCAGGTTTTCCAACAGGGCGGGCAACGGTCGATTGGTTGAGCTCTTGTCTCCTCGATCAACGTGGATGACCACCGACCGCCGAATCCGCATGCACTGCACACCCGAGGACACATGAGGACGAGTACATACAGAGAGGGTTATCACGCCCCCTTGGATGAGGGTGTTGCATGCATGCAGCCAAGCAGCTGGAGCTAAGAGAGAAGTGAGGACAATGCAAGTGCCCTGGAAAGAAAATCTGCAAGTTACTCAATCCGAGGTACCTCACACGTTTATACATCACCTGATTCCACTGCTTCCTGGACAAAGTGATGTTGAATTCCAATAGCTTTGTGTGTGGGTGCAGTACACCGTCATTAGCCGTGATGCGACATGCAGCAGCACAGTAACTGTTCAGTGGCACAGCACCCACATTCACACCCAAATCCTCCAACAGCCGTTGCAACCATGTTGCTTTATACGCAGCTTCTCCCAAAGCCATGTATTCTGCCTCAGCCACACTACATGGCATGCATGATTGTTTTAATGTGCACCATGTCACAGTGGTACCCCACAGCCGAAAGAAATACCCTCCCCGACTGCATACATTTCTGTCCCGTGCGTTGTCACTCTCACAATATCCGTCAAGCAAGGGAACAGTGCCAGGGAAGAAAACGAGACACATGGATGCAGTGTCAAGCACATAGCACAGCAGTCTAAGGAAAGCCTTTAAATGTGCGCTGCATGGTTGCTGGCTGAACTGGGCTAGAGTGTAAACTGCAGAGGAAATGTCCGGTCGGGTGGTGGAGGAAAGGTAAGTGAGGCTGCCCGTGATCTGTCTGTACATTGTGGGATCCATTTTCGGTCCAAAATCAGTTGCGTGGAAGGTGACCGTACACGTCTGGAATCATCGGTAAATGCTGATCAGGGAGGTGTTCCACAAGATGAGAGAACCGTACTGTCAAGTTCGCTATAAATCTGCCCTGGTTTAGTTTCAAGGTGCGTGCACCTCTGCTACAAGTGATGGTCATGCCTAGAAATTTGTGTGCCACTCCTAAGTCGTTCATGCGATAGTGTGTAGTGAGGAGAGCTTTCGTGTCTTGGACAAAAGGAAGAGAGGGTGAAAGGATCAGTAAGTCTTTCAGGTACACACGGAGACCGGAACACCATTGATGCAAAGAATGAACAAGGAAGGGTGAGATAGGATTTGCAAGAACCCACCAAGTTCTTGTGTTCGGCGTACCTCCTTGTTCCAACACCGTGGAGCTTGCTTCAATCCATACAGTGCTTTCAGGAGAAGCCATACTCTGTCAGTGCCGTCAGTGAAACCTGATGGCTGTTGCACATAAATCTCCTCTTCTAATGATCAGTTCAAGAACGCATTCTTGACATCCATTTGATGTATTTCCCAGTCCTCGTGTTTTGCGATCCCTAAACAGACCCTACCAGATGTGTACTTCCCCACTGGGATATAGGTGTCTGTGAAATCTTGCCCGAGTATCTGGTGGAAACCCTTTGATACTAGTCAAGCCTTGTATTTTTAAGACAGGTTTTGTATGTTCCGTTTGACTTTGAAGACCCATTTTACGCCAATAGCTTTGTGTCCAGGGAACGTAAAACAAGTTAATAGAATCAGTTCTCAAGAAGAGCATTAATTTCACTGACCATTGCCCTTTCCCACCTCTGAGAGCCCCCTTGCCGTGTTTTTCCGTGTCTGACAGCCCCATTGCCTCCTCAACAGTAAGAGGCTTGAGGTGGATAGGCACTGGCTTTGTGGGACCCACTGTATGGTAAATTTTTCTGTAGTCCACCCTAGCTATGTTTTGCTGTGATCGCTGAACTGGATCAGGCTGAATAGGATCACCTGGGTTTATAACAAAATAGCCCAAGGACCTCTTCCTCCGACCATCACCCCCAGGGAAAGATAGTTCAAGCAGAGAGCGGATTTGAGCCCTACGCGGGTGTGGGACACAATGGCCTGTATGTGGTTCACCGACCCAACCCGTTCACAACGCAGCCATAAGCTGAGCCCACGAGGTAGGTGGTGTGTCTTTGTCGGAGTCTCCCATGCAACATACGTTCGTTGAAAGTCGTAGTTTGTCCTTCCTAGAACACATGTCATACAAGGCGTTGAAGGGACTCCATCATGCACATGTGCTCACTGTCTCTGAACGATATCTTAAACATGTCAGTGTACCCATCTTTGTCCCAATCATGTGACCAATTGTTTCATCTTTGTCGTCAAGAAAAAAAATTCCACACCAATCTCCACTGACTTACTCACACAGACCCATCTCGCAAGCACCAGGTGATGTACTTCATAGCTTCCTCCTAGAACCCAAAGGTCAGGCCTGACTCGGTCAGTAGGGCATCACCCAACATTTTGTGCCACCTTTCAGCCACCACATTTTGTTGGGGTGTTTAGGGTGCTGTGGTCTAATACCTCTGGTTTTCAAGTCTATTTCAAATCGACCTAGAAATTCCCCACCCTGTCTGCATGCAAGATTTGCAGGGTGCATCCAGTCTTTAGCTCGGTAAGAGGAATCCACTCCATGATATCCCGCTGTACATCTGCTTTGGTTTTAAGTTGGAAGGCCCATAAAAAGTGGCTGCAGTAATCTGTCAGAGTCAAGACATACAGTGATGCGTACTGAACTGAGGGCTAAGGCATGGAACCAGTCAGGTCGGCATGCACTAGTTTAAGGGGTTTTTCAATGATGCGCTGTGATGAAGGGAAGCTCTATTGGTGTGCCTTCCCTTCTTGACACTCAAGACAGGCAGACTCCTTTAGGCCATGAGGATAGTCTTCAAGACTCAGTCCGTGTGCAGGCTGATGTTTTAGCAGATCGGTCACCTGTTCCGTTTAGATGTGTGCCAGCCTTCTGTGAATGAGCTCAGTGTGTTTTTGGTCTGTTTTAGTCGTGATGTGAGTTTGTTCAAGATTGGATCATAATTCTAGGAACACGGTTAATCAGTGCAACATGTCGGCATGCAAGGGTCCGTTAGCCAGCAGCAAACCATGTGCATCAAATAGCATGCCTTTTTCTGCTTGCGTTAGTGTTGACATTCCCAATCAGCAATCCAACTGTCCCCCTGACAGCAGGTTTTCCTTAGCCAAAGGACATACAAAACCCCAGTGAGCCACATACCCACCCCCCTTCCGGGTGCTTGTAATGCAACAGTCCTAATGCCTTCAACCTTCAGCAGTTCCCCTGAGCCCGTCAAAGCATCCTCCACATCGTGCGTTGCATACAGTGAGACAAATAGCTGATAATGAGCTTGTTGTATTTTGCACCTTAGCATGCTCGGGTGTGGGAGGTGTCGACAAGCCGCTGGAGGGGGGAAAATCCTTGCATTTTACTCTTGCTGCCTGGAGAGTACTCCAAATCCAGAATCAAGCAAAGCTGACAAGTCTCTGAATCCGGTGGAAGTTGAATAACCAAAGACGGAAAAGTAACAAGGGAGATATAGGCTTCTGAAGTTGGGGTGTATGCTGTGGCTCAGGGAGCAGTTCGACTGCTGGTAAAAATTTAACAAAATGAGTAACAAATGTACATCTGGTAAGTTATCCCCGGAAGACTTCCAAGGCTTCCAATGGATAAGATCTACCCGAACCAGCAGTGCAGGTTGTTACTAAGGGACTTGGCCAAAATCCTGGCTCGGAGTCCGAAACTTAGAAGTACTGTTTATTACTTAGGGACTTGGTCAAAATTCGGACTACAGGTCTGCAGACTGGTTTCGAACCATGTCAATCCCCATCACCAAAATCGATAATGAACTCATGGAAACACACCCCAAAAGCAGAGGGGGCATCGCCACTACATGTAGGGACATATGCGCCTCCGAAAAGGCGTTTTGATGGGTCCTTGATGTGTGAGGACGCCTCGGCGGGCGGAAGTCACGTGCATCACGAACTGAGCGGCTGGATTGGGATGCCGTGCTTAGCCTGACTTAGCGGGAGCTATGATCAACCGAATCGCACATGGTCTGGAGAATTGAGAAGCTTGTGACTAGCCTTACAACACGTCAATTCATGTCTATGTCCAAAAACTTATGCAAAACTATGTTTTTTCCTTGGCCAAAATGACTGTCTTGCAACTCTGTCCAACTCCCAAAAACATAGCATGAGGCGGCCAGAAAGCTCACGGTTAGACTCAGAATTTGCACAAATCAAAGTCATGAACACAGTGAAGATCCTTCAAGGCACATTGGAACTGCTGCCACATGGCTGTGGTTTTGTGACAAAGGGTTATGGGCCCATGGCCCTGACCGCCCTTGACGCTGCTCACGACTTTCACGAAGGACGGGATTGTCGTCGTGGATGACTTCGCTGTCAAACTCTGAGGTCCCATGATGGAATAATGTGCAAATGGCACAGAAAAAGACGCAGCCCATCCATTAGTATGAGAATGACCCTGGATTTGGGCTATGGAGGTGACACTTTAAGCTCCACGTTGCGCATAAGGGGCTGGTGGAGGTCGTGAAGGGAACGAATGTCCTCGACAAAGCAACAGGGATGGAAGTGCAAAAGGAGGCATTTGCAAAGAAGAGCATGGAGATGCTCATGTTGCTATCGTCTGGTACGACTAAATTGTAGTGGGGCTACTTCGAGGGCTGCATGTCAGCAATCGAAGCTCGGAAAAAACTTGGTGTCATCCATCAATCCAAGTCGCTGGAAAAGAAAATCTTCGCGATGAAATGACTCCTCACGGTGAGAATGGAGGAGGAACATGATTTCATCTCCTCCATGCAGCAGATCAGGTTTCTTACCTCACAATGCAACAATTTGGGATGGAAGATTGACATGCAGCTATAGGCGATGACTCTCCTCACGGTCCTTCCTGACACTGTTGGACCACTGTCGTCACTGTCTTCGGAGGATGGATAGAGTACAAGCTCACCTATGGCACGGTCACAGAGTTCATCCGCAACAAGACGCAACAATGGAGCTGCTGGGATTTCTCGTCATTCTCATTGGCCCTCATCACCAAACCACATGGTGGTGAAAACGTGGGCAAAGGATGTGGCGGACATGGCGGTGGCAAGAAGGGCGCTAACAAGGGTGAGTGTCGCAACTGCGGCAAGGAGGGCCACTGGGCTCGTGAGTGCACCGAGGAGGTAAAGGCTGGCGGCAAGGACGTCAAAGGCAACAAGGCACTTCTCAACGGTACACAAAACCACTACCTCAAGAAGTCTTACCTGCGATGCCTTGACTTCGTAGCAGAGGAGCACACCCAGGTCAAGAAGGTCAGGTTCATCAACTACACCAAGTCCAGGAAGTGCATGGTGGTTGCAAACGACAAGGTCGAACCTACGGCTGGCCAAGGAGATGTGGAAGTTGAGGTGGTGGTTTGTGGAAATTAGGTACAATGCGTCATCAAGGACGTGCATCACGTACCTGGCTTGGCTGACATTCTAAGTACCAGCTGCTTGACAAACAAGGGGTACGAGGTGCTCTTTAAAGGAAAGGGGGCAGTCGTGCAGAAGGATGGCGGCGGCGTGACTATGTTGGAAGCTAAGCGCGAGGGAGGCCTCTACATCGTGGAGACCAAGGGGATCCCCACGGTAACAGATTTAGCAGACTTGAAGGAACGCACCGTAAACCTGGCCAAAGGAGGGTGTGCTGATCTAGAGCTCTGGCACCGATGACTTGGGTAATATTCATCAATAGTCGTGAAGGAGATGACGAAGCACAAGCTGGTACATGGCATCCTCATCAACGGTGTGGAAGAGGAGACATATGTAGCAACGCACACAAAGTGTGAGCCTTGTATTTTGGACAAGGCATCGCACAAACGACTTAATGAGAATGTGAATTGCGCCTTAGACTTGCTGGATGTTGTGCATAGCGATGTGTGTGGACCATTCAAGATGGCATCAAAGAGCAACGCGCATTACTTCATCACCTTCATTGATGAATACAACAGGACACTCTAGGTGTACTTCATGAATATGAAAGGCGATGTCCTAGACTGAATGAAGAAGTATGTCAACACGGTGGAGAGGCAAACTCACTGAAAGGCCAGAGCATATGCAAGGACAACGATGTAGAGTACGTGGGCTATAGCGGGTGGCTGAAGCAGCAGGGCATAAATGGGAACAAACAACTTCATATCTGGGTCAGTCTAAGGGTGTGGTAGAGAAAACAAACTAGACAGTGTTGAACATGGTACATACCATGTTGGTGGATGTGAAATTGCCGCAAAGATTCTGAGCAAAATCTGTGCATACGGCAAGCTACACCATCAATCTCACCCTAACTTCGGTGCTAAAGTGGATGAGTGGTTGGAAGACACTGTAGGAGGTCTGGAGAGGTTGCAAGCCAAGTGTGGCACACCTGAAAGTGTTCGGGTGCACGGTGCATACGATTTTGCAGGCTACACAGTGGCATGACATCAAGTTGGAACCGCAAGGAAATTTGTATCTCTTCCTTGGCGATGAGCGTGCGCATAAGGCATACCGGCTCTATGGCATGCGCAAGGAGGAGGTCATTTGCAGCTAAGATGTCAAGTTTGATGAGCGGATGAGCTACATCAGTAGCAACAACGTGGGTGTGGTGGACTCTAAAAAGAAAGTGGAGTGGTTTTAGCTCCTTGACTACAAGGAGCCGGTGGATGCCAAAGTTGAGGATGTGGCTTTGGAGCATGGCGGTGTACCATCGATGCCAGCCGATGCCAGGGAATCTAATGACAATAAAGCTGATGAGGAGATCCACCAGAAGGAACCGGCGGATGAGGCACAAAGGGTACCAAGGAGTCCACTTCCGGTGGAGTAGCGGGAGACATCGGAAAATAAGAAAGCATTTTGATGCAAGCATTGGTCGATGGATCAGCATGACATGGTGCATGCTGGCTGTATGAATGGTGTTGAAAACAATGCAAGAGGCACTTGCTTGGTGCGAAGGGGACGCAACCATCAAAGCGAAACTGACGTCCATCATGGAAAATGACACGTGGGAGCTGGTTGACAGGCCGAAGGATGCTCAGGTCATCAGCTCAAAGTGGGTCTTCAAGACCAAGTTCACAAAGGAATGTGTGGTTGATAAATACAGTGCACGACTAGTGGTAAAGGGATACGCAAAGCGTAAGGGCAAGCACTAAGATGAGACGTTCGCTCCCATCGCTAAGTTCATAAGCATCTAGATGATCCTTGCGGTGGCAGCCACAATGGACATGGAGCTCCACCAGATGGCTGTAATGATGACCTTCCCCAATGGCATCATAGACAAAGAGATCTGAATGGAGGTACCAAAGGAGGTGGAGGCACCGGAGGGCAAGGTGATTGCTTTGGCATGTACAACAATAGCAAAAGCAGGAGCCAGCGACCAGTGGCAATGGAAATCATGTCCACGGCTACAATGGAAGGGATGCTCACTGCTAGATTGAGCGCCAGAAACCTCGTGACAAGGACAAGATCAAGTGGGCCTCGAGGCGACACATGCCCAGTGGATGCCTTCTGGCGCCACACAGGCAAATTACGCTGTGACCACAACAGCAGTAGAGGCTTCTACTTCCCTCACTAGGAGTTGTGACCAGGATCTACATGATTGTACAATTGTAGGGCCTTGTCAGCTACTTGGAATTCATACTTAGGGATGTGTGAGTGTGTTGTAATGAAAGGTTGGTCCACAGACAACTTGTTTTGCTCTGTTTGTTGACCGTGATGATGCTCCTGAGAGAGTTTCATCGGCTTGTGATGGGGATGGACCTGGTAGCAGCGCTTGTCTTGACAAGGCACACATTTGTGTTGTTTTTAGTTGATCCCAGTCCCTTGCTTAGTGTCTAGCGAAGCTGGAGTGTTCCATGGCCTGTTGCTTTGTCTTTACGATAGGTCGTGAGGTAGGTAGTGCCTGGATCATCGACCTATGTTCCATCCATCACATGACCTGTTGTCACAATGACTCTTTGGTTCTTGATGTCTTTGGGTCTGCTTTGCCTGTTGGCACAAAATCTGTTCAGTCCTTGCCTGTCCAAGGGGTTGCAGTTGTGTGTTTTAATGGTCCTTCTGGCCCCTTATACATTTTGGACGTAATGTTCATCTCTGCACTCGAGCTCAGCCTACTTTCATTCTGGGCATGCACCAAGATGGGTCTTGCTATTGAGCACTCTAGTGAATCTGCCACCGTGACTTCGTGTGACACTTTTGCCATTGTGCTCCGTGCTCCAATTGTGTTATGTATCTCATTGCGCTCCCTCTTGTCTCCTCCCCTTTGTCCCATCTACATGTCTTTTCATCGCTAGTGTTCTCTCCCTTGAACACCAGAGCTTGCTACATCATTGCCTTTGCCATGTGAGCTCTAACACTATGTCCAAGACCAATAACCTAATCTATATCGGGGGTAAGATGCATCACTGTCCTTATCCAGACTCCATTTCTTGGGCAGAAAGTACATTGGAGTTGGTCCACTTAGACCTTCTCGGTTCCTCCTTGTCCATTCCCTCTCAAATCGGGGTACATATGTTCTCACCTTGACTGAAAACTTTTCATAGATGCGGTGGGCCTACAGTGTTCGCCACAATAGCAATGTTTTCCTGGCCGTACGCCTATGGCTGGTGACTGCTGAGCTCTAGTCACGTCACAGACTACACATGTTCCACTCGGATCATGGTGGTGAGGTTCTAAGCGTGATGGACACCTTCCTTGTTGAGCACGATAACTTTCATCATGTCTTTGTCCCTACTGTACCATTACATAACGGTGTGTTTGAATGTTGGAACCACACCACGGAGGGTATGGATTGCAAAATGCAGTCTGAATGCGGTCTTCTAGAGTCCTTTGCCTATGAGATTTTCTCGTACATGATATGGGTCTGGAACCGCCTACCACATGGTCCCCTGCTAGACCATGTCATGCCATACAAGATGTGGTTTGTCCATCGCCCAAACCTTTTTCTCACTCACGTCTCGGGGTACTTAGCCTCTATCTGGTGTACCAAGGACCATTAGGGATCCAAGTACTCATTTGGGGTTGTATGTAAGCCTTCCTTGGAATCAATCCACTGTCAAAGGCTTTGTTCTTTAGGGACCTAGCCGCCACCCTATCGTCAAGTCTCGAGTCGTCATCTTTCTTAACACCTCTCACCTATTGTGACATGTCCGCCATTCAGTCGAAGACCATCGACCACGTTCCCATTGTGTGGCTTCCTTGCAAATGGGGGAGTTTAAACTTGTGGATTGGTCCGTCACCCATGGTCACCTATGATCCTCACCTATGGTCCGGTCTATGGCCGATACCAATCTAGTCGCCTTGGTTGTGGGTCGAGTGGCCTTGTCGGTTCCTATTGGTACACCTGATCATGTGCCAGTGTCACTCCCCTCTTGCACACCTGATCTCGTGCCTCTGTCAGTCCTCTCTCACATACCTTGTTAGGTGCATGTGTCAATCCCTTCTAGCACACCTGATCCTGGACCGGTGGCAATCCCCTCAGGTACACTTGATCCTGTGCTTGTGCCTGTTCCTATTTCATTCAAGCCTTCGCCTATCCATGTGTCTCCTGCAGCTGCACCCTCTCCCCTTTGCTACGAGTCTATAGCCCGTGCTGCTGTGGGGCAGCCACCTGCTCTATAGCCCAAGATGAGAACCTCAACATCGGGTTACTGGCGTGAGTCCGGTGGTTGTCTTCGACCACTAGCCTTTAGGGTTCAGAGAGCGGCTGACTTTGCATGCAGACAGCCCATTCGCAATGTTGACAGTGACGAGCCTCGTATGAAGGCCCTTTGCCTGGTTTTCTAGGTAGACTACAATGAGGTGCACACAATGTTTCCTGTCGACCACAAGCTTGTCTCCCATGGGTTCTTGGTTGCTTGTGATAGGTCAATATGTGACTAAGTTGCTAGGTTAGCTGATCTTATCGTGGTCAAATTGAGTATTGAGGCGTGTATTTTGGCCACTCGACCTCTCTATCGATGGCATCTGATCTAGGCACATTGACGAAGAAATTCACGGCTGAGGATGCGGAGCCATGAATTGCTACTTTTATGGATGAACTCAGACTCATCCGTGAGCATTGTAAGTATGAACTTGTCGGCCTGTCGCATGGACAGCGGTGATACAAGCCAAGTTGGTCTTTTGCACGAACGTAAAGCCTCATGACTCACTCAATCGCCAGAAGGCTTGCTTGTTGGCCAAGGGATTTCCACAGGTTAAGGGTGTGGATTTCACAACACCACTACCTTTGCATCCTTAAGCCAAATGATCACAGCTCGCGTCCTGTTCAGGATCATTGCTCATCGCGAGTTACACCATTTGGATGTGAGCTACGCATTCCTCCATGGCACCCTAAAGAGGAGATTGATGTGGTCAAATCACCTGGCTTCAAGGTTGGTGACAAGTTCTAGCACTTGAGTAGGGCCTTGTATGACTTGAAGCAGTTACTGTAGTGCTAGAACCAGGATATCACTGGCACACTGGCTTGTGCCGGATGTATGTAAAGTGACGCAGTCATCCCTTTTCCTTCGATGGATAGCTTAGTGCTTCAATGCCATCCTCCTCTATGTTGATGATCTCCTCATTGCGTCTCCTTCAATGGAAGTCATGAAGGAGGCCAAGGCAGTCCTTCACGTTGCCTACAGGATTAAGGACCTTCGGCCTACACCTGTTTTCTCAAGATGGAGATTGTGCGTGACCATCAACAAAAGAAACTCTTGCTACACCAGGTACGCTGCGCCCGCGTTGTGGGAGAGCGATTCGCTCACATCCTTGATGCAATTCTCACAGCCTCCACACTTATCACACCAGATGGATAAGATGCACTGAAGGTGAATTATCCAGCACAGCTAGGGGAGATGGTGGGTGTGACCTTGCACATGCACCTCATTAGCTCTCAGACGTACTTGGCCACGACCACACAACCCTACGCCGCCATCATCGTCAACCTCCTAGCACAATTATGGCAGTGACTCCAAAGAACAGCCCTTCACGGAGTTGTGCAAGTGATGGGATGCATGGTCTCCATACCGTACCTTGAACTCTGCTTTTGCCGACGACTACAAGGACAGCAGTGGTTCTT
Source organism: Penium margaritaceum (assembly GCA_023375785.1). Classification (NCBI taxonomy): domain Eukaryota; kingdom Viridiplantae; phylum Streptophyta; class Zygnematophyceae; order Desmidiales; family Peniaceae; genus Penium; species Penium margaritaceum. The sequence continues at coordinate 191,913 of SZWC01002717.1, forward strand.
AAGCCATGTTGGACGTAGTCGGAAATGCAACGTTCTCCTGTCGGGTGGTCAAGTTGTGCTGTGGCATACCAACAACTATTGCTGTATTTCACATAGCTCATCAGAGCCTTAGTATGTTGCACTAAGGATTGGGGCTCCTCAGACGGTGTGGATGCTTCTTTTGCAAGTAACGTCAATCAGTGCTTTCCATTGTTCTGTGCTCTTACAACCAAAGTGTTGTTGCCATCTTAGAGAAATTTGGTGTGTTTCATACATGCACAAAGCACATAGTTCTTGAGCATCACCTTGTACGTGATTTGATGGAGCGACAGGTCATCTTCGTCATCTCAATCGGCACAGTCATACAGCAGGTTGACTTCCTCACCAAGGCACTAGCCCACAAAAATGCTCATGGTGGCCACTTGTTCTGTCAGGCTCCGTCCCTTGCCTGAGGGTGGCTGAGAGTGGGATGTGTGTGTGTGTGTGTGTGGAATGTTAAGTGCCTCATTGCGCACTTCTCTTAGTTCTACACGTGTATGGACATGCGTACCATCGAGTCATGGAGAAGTGGTCTGATGTGAGTTGTCCCCGTTTGTTTGTACAGCTCATCGTGACTACTCGTCCATATCCCTGCTCGCAGAAATCTCTTCTGCAGATCTTGCCGGTGTCGGAGCTCCGTCGTGTGCTGGCCCACCCATCAACAGATGCAAGACACCTGCGACAATGTCCCGAATGCTTTCTGGGACCTCTTTGCAGTTTTTTTGCAGCCTCAAGGGTTATCTTGGTTTGAAGGCCGGATTTGCGTGTTTTGAATTCTACGCCCACCTGATGTTGTCGGACCCATGCACTCTTTGTGTCCGGCTTGAGACCTTGCATATTTAGGTTTAGACGGCCTTGCATTCGGATGCGTGTGCACAGAGTTGCGGCCTAATTAGTACTTTTGGACCGGGTTTTAAGACAGACTGACTACTTACGCTTGTGTCATCCGTTGTGCGACACAACAATTGTGATTTCCTCATGCATTGTAAAGCTATTCAAGCTTGTGAGACTCTTCACGTCTCCCTAGCACAGCCCATGCTGTTTCTTGCACCTGCCTCGCAGGTACATGCATCACGTGACTGTTGAGAATTGTCGCATCAACGGTGGCAAGGCTGGGAAGGTCTTCGACACGATCTCTTGTGGAACTAATGAATTTCATACACATTCAAACATCCAACCAAAAAACTTCTTTCTTGGCGAAGTTGAAAGAACGTGAGGTCATCCCCAACAAAGATGAGTGTGAAAAATGGATGGATGGGGAAACACCGCGCTTTGTGGGGCAAGGGGCATACGAATAACACTGTCAGTGGGAAACTCATGTTGCATGCTCACATGGAAGATTCATACTGAGAATTTGTATTTCCTTATCACTCTTTAGGACACAATATAACCAATATATAACCATAAAACCAATATATAAGCAGAGTTGGCATGGGCGTCATGCCCCAAAGCAAAAGGATAAAAGACAAAGCCGCATGCACTTGACACGCCCGCCAAAACTTGCCACTTCTTTGCAGCAGGCCTTCATTTCCTTTGGGAAAGGCTGTTGGACACACCCCCATTTACATATTTGCTCACAGAAAACGCTGTTCATCATAAAGTTCCCCATGCCCTTTCCATCCCCTCTGTGCACACCCCTACCTCATACCTACTTCATCTCCCCACTCACCAATCCTTCGTTCATGCCGCCATCCTGCTCAACGATCAGGAAGACTCCCTTTCCGTGCTCTATGCCGCCATGCCTCTTCCTCCCTTGCACCCTCCAAGTCCAAGAAGTGATCCCTTCCTGCCTCTCCCTTGGACTTTCTCCCTTCAAACCAAAAATCCCTCTGCAATTCCCCCAGCGTGAGCGCCAGCTTCCCACTCCTCTTTGTCCTCGCCTGCCTTCCTCTCCAACGGCAAGGAAGCAGCGTATGAGAGGCAGCAACACGTGCCCTCACTTGCACGCCCTGCTGTAGGGACCTGAAGCAGCGCCTGCAGCAACGCTGCCGACAGGCCGTAGTCCCTCAACCGCGTCTCCCACTGCACTCTCCCTGGTGGACATCCGGCGCGTGCGCGCGCGCACACACACACACACACACACACACACACACACACACACACACACC